>JAHRHZ010000019.1:19170883-19223824 GCA_024137785.1 Ginglymostoma cirratum
CCCGAAACGTCAGCTTTCCTGCTCTTCTGATGCTGCTTGGCCTGCTGCGTTCATCCAGCTCTACATCTTGTTATCTCCGATTCTCCAGCATCTGCAGTTCCCACTATCTCTGTTAATGTACAGGGTTCTGTTCTTTGAAGACACAAAGGGCATGTACACACACTGCGCCTGTTTCAACTCAACAAAATAGGTGACAGCTACTCACTGGTTCATGCCTGAATGCAGTGCCCTGACTAATCAGAACCAACTTGTTTGTTTTAAAATTTAAACAAAGCCTAACTCTTAACTGTCATTTAGCAGTAATGGGTACCTCCTCTGTGGTAACACCTCTACCAATCAGAGTCCATTAGCCAACCAATCAGCACTCTCTTCTCATGCAGTTTAAATGTCGGCTTGCTCCTTGAATTGGTATTCTTCCAAAATGCCCTGATGAATGTAAGATGTAAAGCTTCAAACAAATATACCCATCTTCAGCAATAGAGACAAATGAATACCATGTCAGTAAGGTTGGCACTGATATTTTAAACGTGATTTGGTACATTTGGTTCTGATTTCAGATAATAGATCATCACTTTGCTTTGTGTTGATTTCTGGTCATTGTGTATTTGCTCTTTATATTGGAGGATCCTGACTTTGTTTATAAGTTTTGCTCAACATGGTTTCCTACTTGGTAATTTCTCCAAATTTAAAGGGATTGTTGTAAAATGTTTCTTTCTGTGAGAAGATTCCTCTTTCTCTGTGTTATTTCTTGCAGAAGGAACAGCAGATTCCCAAACTTGCATGCCAGGAGATCTAGACACACTAAAAGATAGAAGGGTCTCGACCCGAAACATTAGCCTTCCTGCTCCTATGATGCTGCTTGGCCTGCTGTGTCCATCCAACTCCACACCTTGTTATCTCGGATTCTCCAGCATCTGCAGTACCTATTATCTCACAAATTATCTTTGTTGATTTTTTGTAGTTCGTCAAGGGGCTGCACAGGAAGCATTTCTGTTTTCACAGCAGAACTCTGCAGATCATTGTCTGAATGATCAACAGTCAGGCTCTGACATCTTCTAAGCCCATTTCACATCTACTGAGTTGCACCTCCAGTATATCACCCTCAGTCTTCTGTATCAGGTGTAAACTCCCTAAATAGTTTTTCTCAGATAACTTCAGTAAGATATGAGAAACAATATGGTTTGTGATAGATTGATGCATTTCTGTTGATGCTGCCACAATTTTAATGTTCTTATATTTGTTCCTCCTATTGCTTATTCTATCTCTCTCTCTCACTTACGCACTCATTTACTCTGCAGAACCATTTCTTTTTGCTTTTAGTTTCTGTTGAGATAAGAGAGGGAAAAATGTTGTTTCCTCTTTATTCCACTTGATTCTTCTTGTTGTCTGTATGTGAGGTTTATGTGAGGGGCAGCACGGTGACACAGTGGTTAGCACTGCTGCCTCACAGTGCCAGGGACCCAGGTTCAGTTCCATCCTTGGGCAACCGTCTGTGTGGAATTTGCACATTCTCCCTGTGTCAGCGTGGTTTCCTCTGGGTACTCCAGTTTCCTCCCACAGTCCAAAGATGTGCAGGCTGGGTGGATTGGCCGTGCTAAATTGCCCATAGTGTTCAGGGATGTGTAGCTTAGGTGTGTTATTAGGAGACGGGTCTGGGTGGATGCTCCAAGGGTCAGTGTGGACTTGTTGGGCTGAAGTGCCTGTTTGCACACTGTAGGGTTTCTATTCTATTCTCATTCTAAAAAACAGAGAAGCTATTTCTAACATCCAACTCTCAGCACTTAACACAAACCTAAGAGAGTTTGTCCCCTTGTCATTACCGACTGAAATAGTTGTGAGTTTCCACGATATTGTTTTATCTTCTCCACTTTTGCTACATGACAAAACAATGCATGAATTTCATTCGTTTTTTTTTTTGAAAATCCTACATTTACACAGCATCTTTCAGGGTCTGGGGACAGCACAGTCAATAAACTAATTTTACAAGTGCAGTTGTTGTTGTAAGAAACATGGCAAGCTATTTGGACACAGCAGCAGCAACAAAGCAATAATGAGCAGGTAATCTGTCTTAGTGATGTTAAAGAAGGGATAAATGTTGCTGAGGAATTTGGGGATAATTGCTCTGCCCTTCAAAGTTATGAGAGAGGATCCTAATAGTCACCTGAGGGGGTCAACAGAGCCTCTCTTTTACATTTCACCTGAAAGTTATCACCTCCAGCACTGCAGCACTCCTCTGGCATGTCAGTTTTGTGCTCTCACCTCCAGACGAACATTTAAATGCCACAACTTCCTGGTTTAGAGATAGCAGTGCCACCACAAAGCCAAAGATTCACGTGAAACATTTGCTGCGATAATAAAACAGGAATAGTGAGTAAATGGCAAAAATGATTACGTGTAGCGTCAACCTGCATTGGATTTTTGTGCCCAAGACAGAACCAAAGTAGAGGAAAAGACAGGGAAATAGGAAGTTTGCAGACACTGTCTTCTGTCCTGTGTGGTTCATTTGAAAGTGAGAGTAGTTATTATGAGCTATTAAGGAGCACCAAATTGGTGACAGGGAAAAAAGTCACATAACGGTTGTTGGATAATTTATATAGTGCTCAATGATTACTGGTCACAGACCCCATACTATTTAGAAGTGATTGTTGTGAATATTGAAAATCACCTGATGTGACAGAAAGATGGAATGTAGGAGAACCATCAGTGCAGGTGATGGCCAAGCCGATTATTAATCCAGAGTCTCGGGTAATGTTCTGGGGTCCTGGGTTCAAATTTCACCACAGCAGACATTAGAATTTGAGTTCAATAATAATCCATTTGAATTCAATAATAATCGAGAAAGAAGGGTTTAATGATGACCATGAAACCATTGTCGATTGTCAGGAAAAACCCATCTGATTTACTCATGTCCTTCAGGGAAGGAAATCCTCACCTGCTCACATACATGTGACTGACCCACAGCAATATGGTTGATTCATAACTGCCCTCTGGGCAGTTAGGAATAAGCAATAAATGCTGGCCCAGACGGTGACACCCACATCTTGTGGATGAATGAGAAAAGCATGTTGTCAGGCTGTCAGACGAGGTCATCATTCTGCCTTTCTGCTGATTTGTTGTGCCTTATTGCTTATTCCTCTCATTTATCTTCCTTGCCCAGTCTCTCTGTTTGCCTGTCCTCTGAGGGGGATCTGACAGTCACATTTACTTCTAGTCTATGTGGAAGATATGCTGTATAACACACTTTACATTGAGACGATAAACACCACCCCCTCCAGCTCAGGCACCAGTACAGGTCCTATTCTGCTGACTGCCTCTCATTTATAGCCACTGTCAGACAGGACCTGTCACAGAGGAGACAGGCACAGTATACATTCAGAGAAAGCAAAGAAAATACTGAGAGAGAGAGAAGCAGATCTGTAGAGTTCAACATAAATTCATAGAGTCATACAGCATGAAAACGGACCCTTCAGACAATCCAGTCCACACCAGTCATCTTCCCAAATTAACCTAGTCCCACCTACCTGCATTTGGCCCATATCACTCCAAAACACTTCTATTTATGAACTTATCCAAATATTTTTTTAAATGTTGTAACTGTACCTGCATCCATCACTTTCTCTTGCAGTTCATTCTGCACACAAACCACTGTCTGCATAAAAAGGTTGCCCGTCAAGTCCTGTTTAAATCTCACTCCTCTCACCTTAAAAAAATACACTTCCTAACCTTGAAATCCTTCACTCTAGGGAAAAGACCTTATATATGCCTCTCATGATTTTATAAATCTTAATAAGTTCACCCCTCAACCTTCTACACTCCAGTGAAAAAAGTCCCAGCCTATCCAGCTTATTCTTATAACTCAAACCCTCTTTTCTGAACCTTTTCTAGCTTAATAATATCCTTCCTAAAACAGGACAATGAAGGCAGGTGTGCTTAATGCCTTCTTAACCACCCTGTCTACCTGTGACGCAAATTTCAAAGAATTATGTACCTGAACTCCTAGGTCTCCATGTTCTACAACACTCCCCCGGGCCCTACCATTAATTGTATAAATCCTGCCCTTGTTTGTATTACCAAAATGCAATACCTCACATTTATCCAAATTCAACTTTATCTGTGGTCCTCCATCTATTGACCCAAAACCCATTGTCACAATTGGACAATTTTCATACACACCTGCAGATGAATGTTGGGAACAACACCTGAGGCAATTGTCCAAGAAAGGAGGATGTGGCACTGGGATGATTTCTCTTGATTTTATTTTACAACTTGTGAATGTATTGTGTACTACAGCAGGGCCATGCTATCAGGAAGGCTACAGTTTCATGCACTTTTGAGTTAATGGTCTGCTTAGGTAACAAATGTAGCCATATTTTGTTGGAGCTGAAATATGCTAGGACCCAGACTTAATTGGAATGGAGCCGTTGCATTCATACTGAATGATCTGGATCAGACAATGTAGTCAATCACACCGTCTGGGAAGAAAACTGAGAAGGTTGCAGCAGGTGTGACTGGGTCAACTGAGGGAAGCAGATGGTGTTTACATACAACCGTGAATTAAAATAGTTTTTTTTGCGAGGAACGAAGCTTAGCTTTTGCAGTTTTGTTCAGAGCGGAATGGACACCCTGTGTTGATGCACAGGACCATACAATCATTGCAGCCCAAGTTTTGAAAGGAAGACTGAGAGAAGTTAGCAGACACCAGTAATATTGGCTGGCAGTAGTCATCGATCCTGAAACACAGCGGGAACTGAAGATGTCCAGCTCTGTAACTCACATAATGATCACATAGTTGACCATTGTTCATGACTGGAGAATTATTGGCACAATATGGCTGTTAGTTTTTGAGGTCAACACAACCAAAACAGATGCAGCAGAAATTGCCAGAATGTATTTAATAGGGTATCTCACAACAGACCTGTGAGGAAATGTCAGGTGATGTGGAATGAAGGTCAGGAAGCATTGTGGTCAATTTTATTATGAAGAAGGATTTCATGAAGTGGTGTGTACATCAGAGGGAATCTCTTAAATAGGGTTCTGAATGAAGCCCATTCCAGCACTACCACAAATACCCTGGCTGAGAATGGATAACTCAATAAAGGCTGGGGATTGGTCGTGGGATCTTCCTATGTCTTTACAACCAAACTCCATTTTGCTTTAGCCAGTTTAGTCATGGGGAGATGTTGTCCTTGCTTTTGACATCTAGATATGTCAATGTCAATGCAAATGGTCTAGAAGACATGAGTCTCATTGTCTCACAGCAGAATAGGTTACATTTTTTAACCTTTCTTTTGCAAATTTAAATGACAAATTCATCTGAAGAATTTCGAGCTCTTTTCCCCATCTGTCAAAACAACAGGCTTCATGATATATATTCTGTGTGAGGCAACCTCCCTCTCTTTTAATTGAATTCAAATGGATTCTGAACATTACCATGAAGGTAACATAAATATCACCAGCTATTACAAGTAATTAACGTATCTGCAACAGAATACTCTATGTCAGCTACCTCAGGCATATATCGGCCAATCATGCTAACACCCAGATGCTACAGCAATGAGTACAAAGTTTATACCTGCACTGTTGCTAAACTTAAGGCCACATTTGCCAAAACAATCTTGTAGGAAGAATGAAATGTATCAAATGAAGTAGGACAGATTGCTTATTTCTTTAGAAGCCAGATCCAGTAACCTATCACCAAATGCATTGATTGTCTAGCAGTTACACTTTGTATTAAGAATGAGTGCTTGGGGTGAAGTTACAGTACGACAGTGTATTGCATGATATAATGAACTAGCTTGGATAGTGAGAGTTTTCAAAGCTGGATGTCAGTCCCACCCACCAGATCCATTCACGATACCCAAAGGAGTTAGATCAAGCACGTATTTGACCAAAAGCATGACTTGGATGCTAACGGTGAGGTGACCTTTGCTGGGTGGAGTATGATTTGTGTCTTGCTCATGTCAATCCTGTGTTGAAATGGGAATCCCCCAAAGTTGGTGCATTAAACCTCATCTGCAGGATTGCAATTGGTAGGTGAGCAGGTTCTGTACTGCTCCATTCTTCTTCATGCTGCCAGTTACCTCCGGTTCAGGAGATGACCAGGAAGCATTGTACACATTGCTCGTGGTGCACCCAGACTGCTCTCACTTAAAACAAGCTGTCTGTCTCAAACAGAATCTGCTCTGAGTAATATGGTTTAGTCTTAAATGATGGAAAATTAAAGAACAGGTGAGTGAGAGGATCCTGACAGAAGTGACAGTCTGACTGGTGTCTTGGATAGTTTTAGCTAAATCTCCCTATATTTATACTCCTTCATACAGGTAAATCCAATAACTCACTATAATTCCTTTCAATGCAAACCAGAGTACTTCCAGGTAATGAGCTAGTATTAAAAAATCCTCACAAACAATTTGGGATGCTGGTCTTTTAAGGAATACCAACATGGGTTCTCCATCTTGCATCTCTGTGCTTATTGTCTATAAAATGATGTCCGCATGAATTTTCAGAATGCATTTGATCCAAATTAAGCTTCCCAGGGTCTTGACTACCACATTGGTCTTGCAGTATCAGGATAGAGCTGCTCAGTGGAGTTCTAGCATATGCTGGGCACCACTGCAAAAGTCATGCGGAAGCTGCTCCAGAACCAGCTGGTGACAAT
Organism: Ginglymostoma cirratum; assembly: GCA_024137785.1. Lineage (NCBI taxonomy): Eukaryota > Metazoa > Chordata > Chondrichthyes > Orectolobiformes > Ginglymostomatidae > Ginglymostoma > Ginglymostoma cirratum. The sequence goes on from JAHRHZ010000019.1 coordinate 19,177,542, forward strand.
AACCACCACAGCCAATTTCAACCCCCAACCTGACTCTACTTCCACGCAGTATTTAACCAGTAATTAATCAGTAAGAGGAGTGAGATATTGTCCTTGAGTGGCCATCCTTCTGAATCCTCTCTATCCCATTGTAGATTAACACATGTCTCCAATAGAATGATGGAGTTTAGGTAGGAAGGTAAGGGGTGAAGATGACACAGAGAGTGGGCAGAATGATGTATACAAGTTAAGCGAGTGGACAAAAACTTGGCAGATGGCATATAATGTGGGAAAATATAAGGTTAGGCACTTTGGTAGGAAGTGTAGAGGACCTGAATATTATTTAAATTGGGAAAGACGGCTAAAAGGTACAGCACAGAGGAATTTTGGAGTCCTCATGCATAAATCACAGAAGGTTTCATGTAATTTAGCAGGTAATAGGGAAGTCAAATGGAATGTTGGCTTCTATTTCAAAGGGATGATGTACAAAATTGGGGCACTCTTGTGAAAACAATGCAAAGCAGCCCTCGGACAACACTTTCTATCCACTTATCTAAGGAGACACATATTGGCACACGAAGCAGTCCAGAGGAGCTACTGTAGATAGATCCCAGGTATGGGGGAATTCTCTAATGACAGAAAGAGGTTGAGTAGGTTGGGAATGTACTCACTGAAGTTCAGAAGAATGAAAGGCAACTTTATTAAAACATATAAAATGTGAATGCTGGAAATCTGAAACAATCACAGAGAATGCTGAGGAAACTCAACAGGTTCGGCAGTATTTGTGGAGACAGAAACAGAGTTAATGTTTCAAATCCATATGACTTGACTTCAGAAAGATTCTCGGGGACTTGACAGGATAGATATTTCTGTGTGTGGAAGAGTCAAGGAGCAGATGGCATAATCTCAGAGTAAAGGATCACAGGGCAGAGGTCAGAAGGTATTTCTTCTTTCAGAGGGTACTGAATCTGTGGGGTTTTTTTACTGCACAGAGCCATAGTGTCATACAGTGCAGAAACAGACCCTTTTGTCAAACTCATCTGCAGTGAACAGACATACCACTCTGACCTAATCCTATTTGCCAGCATTTGGCCCATATCCCTCTAAACCATTCTTATTCATATACCCATCCAGATGCCTTTTAAATGTGGTAATTGTACCCACCTCCACCACTTCCTCTGGCAGCTTGTTCCATACATGCATCACCCTCAGTGTGAAAAAGATACCCCTTAGGCCCTTTTTAAATCTTTCCCCTCTCACCTTGAACCTATGGTCTCTAGTTTTGGACTCCCCCACCCCAGGGAAAAGACCTTGCCTATTTACCCTATCCATGCCCCTCATGATTTTATAAACCTCTATAAGGTGACCCCTCAGCCTCCAAGGTTCTGGGAAAAATGCCCCAGCCTATTCAACCTCTCCCTACAGCTCAAACACTCCAGTCCTGGCAACATGCTTGTAAATCTTTTCTGTACTCTCTCAAGTTTAACAACATCCTTCCTGTAGAAGGCTGACCACAACTTTACGCTGAATTCCAAAAGTGGCCTCACCAATGTCCTGTACAGCCACAACATGATGTTCCAACTCCTATACTCAATGTTCTGACCAATGTAGAGGTTCAGTTATTAAGTATGTCAAGGCTGATAGACACAGATTTTTAAAGTCAGATCAGTAAGGAAATCAGGAGTTACGAGTATAAGGTAGGAAGCGGCATTGATAGTGATTAATAATTATCCTAATGAATGGCGGAGCAGTCAGAATGATCTACCTATGCTTCAATATCTTACGGTCTTATTGGCTTCATGATATGAGCGTTTGTTAATGGGAAATCACATTGTCATAATTCATAGTCCTGCAGTTTTACGCTGTAGCTAATTCAAGGCCATGCAGTTCAGTTCTGGGTGACTGATTTCATTGTGGTCATTATAAATATACTATTGTATTTGTTTTAAGGTGATTAGTAATGGTCATTGCATAATCATGTGTTGCAGAGATCGCCTTCTATTGCTATCCATTCAAACATTCATTTGATTGAGAGCAACCGTATTTGATCTGTATTTGCAATATTTCCCTACATTATTCTAGCCACTGCTCAAAAATATTATTTTAAGTCTCCTAAATCCCTCACTAGTCTCCTAGGACATAAGAATTAGGAGCAGGAGGAGGCCATTCATTCCCTTGAGCTGCCTTCCCACTCAGCATGATCATGATTTGATCTGGTCTTAGATCCTGTCTGCCTCCTGCTATAACCTTTGACTTTCATCAGTCAATAATCTGTCTCATTCACCCGGTAATATATTCAGTGACCCAGCTTCCATCACTGAGGCAGAGAATTCCAAATGCCAACAATCTTCCTCATCTGACTGAACCTTCCCTGAACTACTTCCAATGTAGAAAAATGAACAAAATTGTACACAGCACTCTCGGTGCAGTCTCACCAATGCCTAAGTTTTATGACTTCCTGCATTTGAAAAGTAACTACTGAATATGACATCTGAGTTTTCTCTGTCCTCCACTTAATGCGCAATGCAGCTTTTTCCTTTGGCTGTAATTCCTCTCCACAGTATATGGACATTTGGTCACAGAGGCTAAGGAAAAGGGGCAACCAGATATATAATGAAAATAGAATGGGAAACCGGGACACTAGCATCAGTTTCCACAAGTTTCGAAATTAATATTGCACCAACTAAACTGCCAGCCATAATATGCACAGAGCAGCTTTTAATTAACACTGGAACAAGGGGCTCTGGGATTTAATTAATTGTAAAACAAAGTCGACAGTAGATTCTACTCATTAATTTGAGCAGGATTTCACTCCGAGAAAACTTGTTCAGCTTCATAAAGTATTTATGCATGGGCAGTTCAAATTCTGTTCCTCTTTTTAATACTTAAGTTAAATTCAAGCTTCACCAATAATGTTAGCTGGGAATGTCCTTCCATCCTTTATGATATGAATTGCCATTAAGTGTTGCTTGTAGCCAGATCCCAGCCTTGCCAAACTGTGCCAACATTCAAATGCAGGAATATTTTCTGTGTGTAGTAGGCAGTTTAAACACATCCCATGGCATAACAGTTGTAAAGGAGGGATTCTTCAAGCAACTGGCAATGAATCTTTATAAACATTAACGGAAAAACATAACTTCGAGGCATTGACTGTTTGCAATATTCCAGCTGCACCAGATACTGTTTCCAAGGTAAGCTCCTGATTGCTTGTCAATTGGTCTTCAGAGTCCAGTTGATGGAACTCCTACTGCTAACTCCCTCTGACCACATGACACTAATTATCTTGCCTCTACAGACACTACAAGCTGAATCTTACCATATGTTGGTAAATAATCATTTTCATTGAGTCCTGGGCATCTCCCTGAGGTCTATCACATTTTCTTAATGAAAAACACTCCAAACTTGACTCCTCAGTGACCTATGGCAGCTCTCTTGGAAATGTTAGCCCGATATGCCCGTAGTCACCGGCACCAGCTTTAAATGCCATTGCACACCAGGTCAAGTGCTGTTAGTCCAGAGCTGCCCTGCACTGTTCCTTCATTTCCCTCGCCTCAACGTCTGGGGCCTGGGTGGAAAATGTGACTTATTGCTCCAGACATTGAGAAAGGCCTCACTCGGCTTCTCTCGTGGTTCTCCCACATTTCTTGCCATTTTTCTGCACTGGGAGGATTCCGCACAAAGGGGATCTTCCTCTTCTCATGGCTTCTTGAATTCCAATGTTGTCCTCAGATGATCCATTCGGGTCTGTCCCAGCTGCTCGCCTGCTCCACTCCAATTTGCCAGCCACCATCAGTCATTGCGGTCTGCGCTATTCTTGATTCTAACACCTTAATGCTGCTAACCATCAGATTGGAACTCTGCTATAACCGGCATGGTTACAGCCCTGTCCTTTTCTGTCACTCTGTCTTGTTGCATGGTTACCACCCTCGACAACAGTTACTGACACGGCACAAAGAGGACAAGAGTAAAATCTGTATCAACTAACTACAAATTCTATTTGTTTAGTTAAAACTGACACACAATTCACACCGTTTGGTTGAGAAAAGCTGACCAGCAGGCGTGCAATCCATACAAGGCTAAAATCCAAGCGCATACCCACTATTTTCCAGTGATGTTCCCTGAACAGTCAACAAAAATAAAAGCTAATACCTGAGAACAGAAGCCCATGCTGACCAGGCGATTTATCCCAAGTCTTGGGGTTATTTTCAGGTTTCCAAGCTTGTGGTCCACAACTTTGCGAAGGTTGATCTTTCACTGCTGGCATGCTGAGACCTTTCATTTTTATCTTTTTCCATACCTTCCTGAGCTGTGGTGTCTTGTTCTTGTTGGTTCTTAGCTCATCTGATGCTCCATTGTCTTTGGGATTACCTCATTAATCTCCCCGCAAGATAAGGACTTGCGCCTTATATCATCCTCAGAGCTGATCTGGTTCAAGCCTGCCCAAGCCAGTGGCCGAGGCTTGGGTAAATTCAATTCACAAGCTTGCTGTTTTTATGTGTGAGCAGCCCCTGGCTAACAATCTCTCTCCCTGTTTGAGGTCTCTTTAATTTAGAGGTCAGTCTGACTGAGTATCAGCGCTGATTTGTTGTTCCAATTGCTCTTTCCTGGTTTTTTGATCACAATCGGAGACTTCTGTTATCCTATTTACAAGTCCTGGACCTCTGCCCTTTGCTGCTGTTTTCTGTTCCTCATGGCACCTGGCTCCACCAATCAGCTTACCAAAGACACATCTGCAGGTAAGGGCCCATCTACCCGCTCCCTTGGTTTGTGCTTGCTCCCTGCCCTGGGAGGCCCCACCACACCTTTACTTCAAACTTGTCAGAAGCCGTCAAATTTTTAAATACTGCGTTTCTCCTAATATCAAAATTAATGAAAACCAGTTATGTGGAATAAAGTATTCACATTCACTGAAGTTTGGATAAGGACCTGAGTCTGAAGATTATGTAAAAATAATTTATTCACTGGTAATTAAGCTTTTGCCTTGACAACCACAAAAGAGGAGAAAAATATTAAAAATTTAAAGGCAAAACAAGTCTTTGATTCCCCTTTTGGCTGACTGAGCATTCTCACTTAAACCAGAAAACTGCAGAGCGACAGCCATTTTTTTTTGTCAATGCTGTCTTGTAAAGTTTCCCTGCACATGTTTGTTCAGTCAAACAATTAATTAGATTTTAAATATCAAAGCTGGCCTAATGTCTTGCTGCGTATGTGCAGAGCCTTTGGTGAGCTGAAGATATCCAGAGAGCTGAGAGGGGAGGGGTCAGGAGAACAGACTGTGAGAAGAGACATCAGTGATTAAATTCTTGCAGGAAATGCTGCTCATTTGACTGCTGGAAGTCCCACAGGACTTTATCCTTTTTGTGGAGCATGAATAGTGGAAGCCGCACAGAACACAAGAAAGACAGTTAGTCAATTAGAGTCAACATCATCACACAGTTCATTAATTACTTACGCGGCACTCTAATAGACCAAACCAACTGTGTTTCAGTAAATATTTACAATTAGCTTAAATTCAGTCTCCTTTTCTTTTAACATAATTTGACAGGGTGAGATTTAGGGAACATCAGCTTGAGTTTACTTAAGGTACTGATGATTTTGCGTTGATATGTTCAAGCCTGGGAGTTGAACAAATTTATACCTGATCATTTTGTACAATACCATAGAGACGCTGCATAGTCAGAGGTGATCTAACCAGGACCCCATCAGAAGAATTTGAAATAACCCACAGTACTATTCAAACAGGTTTCCTCACGTCTAAGCCAAAATACAATGCTCAGCTGGCACTACTAAAACAGACTAACCAGTTGTCTACTTCAGTGTAATTTGTGCAATCTTGCTGTGAATAAATTGGGGGCTACATTGTCTGCACTAGAACCAGGTTTATCATTCAAAGGTACTTCATTGGCTGTGAACCACCCTTGAGGTCTTCTAAGGAATGAAAAATATGATTTGTCCACTCATCGTGAATCTGGATAAATGCATATTGTTAGTTTTATTGTTGTGAACAGAGTTTACTGATGATTGAACTTTCATATAGTGTTAATGTGAGTAGTCCATCAACTACTTACAATGATATGACACATTCAAGTATTTATTATCTCAGCTTTAATAAATCCTTCCAAATCTGATGAGACAAAGACAACCAATGCATTGGAACACCAAGACGTGCAAATTCCCCTTTAAGTCACACACCATCCTGATTGGAACTATTCTTTCACTGTCACTCAGACAGAATCCTAGAACACCCCACCTGACAGCACTCTGCTGTACCTTCACCCCAAGAACTGCAACAATTTAAGAAGGTACTCAACAGAACAACTATGAATGGGCAAAGAATTTTGGCATTGTGTTTTTTTCTATGCTTTCTTTCTTCAAAAGATTATTTCATTGATTTTTGTTGATTAAGGGAATCAATGTACATCGAGCTAAGGCAGGTATAAGTGACCACTTTTCTGGGGACTATAGACTGAAATGGAAGTTGCAAAAACCACAAACATTTTTCAACCTGACAATCATGTGTTACGTATGGTTGGGCTGTGTTGTACAACATTATTTTTTAGAAGCAGTAAGAGGGAGAATTTGAGACTGAATGACGCTGAGAACCTTTTGAGTTGAGGAAATTCTGTTCGACCACAGCCCTCTGGTTGTTGAGCTAGAGAATGTTAAAAAGCTGTAAGTTCCAAAAGCAGCAGAATGGGAAAAAATATCCAGAGCCCACAGACAGAAAGCATCATTCTTGTTTCTCCCTCTAAATATATACTATTCGGGAATAGACCAAAAAATGAAGAAAGTTCAAAAAGAAGAAAAATAATTAGTTTGCCCTGAGCAATCAAAGAATATCCATTACCATACAGTAAACTGTGTGTCATCATTGCAAAAATCAAAAGGACTGTGAAAAAGAAGAGCTTCCCACTTCGTGGTCTGAACTTTTGATCTTTGGGGCTTCTGTTTACACTGTCTGTATTCCTTTTGCACCTATAGTGTATGTGTTAAACCACTGGTATTTTGACAGGCTTAATCATGATTGTATGTGTTTGAAGTTTTAAAGAGGTTCAGTTGAAGTTGTATAAATCAGCAATCTTTTGTTTTTACTGTTCTCATTAAAGTTGTGTGCTACAATAAATAGATTTTCTTTTCTGTTTTACTGAAGGAACCTGGCCAGACAAATAGACCATTTTGGTGATTGCATTGGGATTTATGTGGAATACTGGAGAATAATTATCAGAGCACTCTTCCCCATTGAGTTCGCACGCGGGAAGATGGAATTGAGCTTTTGTTTAGATGTGGATAGTGGACAGTGCTCAAATAGCTGAATGGCCTACTTCTGATTCCAATGCTCCCTAGTGAACCTTAACGATCATTTTTACACAGCGTTCAGAGCACAAAATAACCAATCTTTTGTAGGCCGCTCAACAAAACTTTACAACATTGATATTACACTGACATGTGTAATATCGGAAAGACCATCTGTCTAATTCTACTTAATTCTACTTAATGATTACTGTACATTTTGAATGTTCCAAAACTGATCATCTTTATTATGCTTTTTATAAAAAGAATTATAATATATGATGTGCCTTTTTGCATTTCATGATGTCAAGGTCCACTGGCCAACAAACTAATATGATTAATAACAAAGGAACATGAACACTGACTCCAAGTATGATTAAAAATGTAATCAATACTTTTAGCTGCCTGTTGTGACTTAGATAGCAGGGGTATTGTCACAAGCCATTTAGTCCAGCAATGTCTAACAAGATCGCTTAAACTCCTTTTTTAATTAACTTTAAATATAATGCAATTTTATGACTAAACATTCATTCAAACAGAGAGCCCAACAGTAAGGGGCACCATCTGAAAGAATGTTTTTTGCAAATTAACTCAACAGATGTAACACTTTCGGTTCTTTTTTATTGCTTCACTGAGCGTCACTATCTAGGCTAGCATTTATTGTCCATTAGGTAGTTATGTGTCTACCATTGCTGTGTCTGGAATCATATGTAGTCCAGACCAGGTAAAGACGACAAATTTCCTTACCTAAAGGAGGATACTGAATCAGCTGGGCTTTCAGAATGATCACCATTAGTTACATAGTCTCCATTAGGCTAGCTTTTATTTTCAATTCCAGATATCTTTGTATTAAATTCAGATTTCACCATCTGTCAAGGTGGGATTTTAATTCATTTTCTCAGACTGGAGCTCGAGATTCGTAGTCTTTTGATGTTACTACCGTGTCACTGCCTGCCCTCCTAGTTTAACTGAATCCCTTTAATGAGTTGGGAAGAAAACGTCAGGCAGTGACAGAAAGCTAAAAATATCAAGGCAACAATACTGAGCAATAACCAAATGAAGGAAAAGAAACTAAATGATACAGAAGCAATAGTTTTCAATTTCACCCTGTCCATCCATTTGGGACCAATGACTGAAGACCTTATAAGATGACTGCATTGTAGGATATATAGAACATAGAACAGTACAGCACAGTACAGGCCCTTCGGCCCACGATGTTGTGCTGAACTTTTACCCTAATCCTAAGGTCATTCTAACCTCCACCCCTACCTTATACTATCATCTATATGCCTATCTAATAGCCACTTAAATGCTCCTAATGAGGCCGACTTCCACTACCCTCTCCAGCAATTCATTCCACGCCCCTACCACCCTCTGAGTAAAGAACCTACCTCTTATATCTCCCCTATATCTACCTCCACTCACTTTAAAACTATGCCCCCTTGCAATAGCTACCTCTACCCTAGGAAAAAGTCTCTGGCTGTCTACTCTATCTATACCTCTGATCATTTTGTATGTTCTGGAACTTAAAATGTCATGCTTACAATAGCATGAGGAATGGTCTAACAAAGCTCAGTTTATTTTTTCTTCTTCTTTGAATCTTGGTGAGTGATATCCTTAGCAGGAAATGTAGGAATTTGACAATTATGATACCCAATTACATTCCCAGGTTAAATAGTGTAAGATGATGGTGATACAGAGTGAAGCTTTTTGTGCTTGAATTTTAACTGTATTCACTAACAAGTTTGCATCTCCACCTCAGCCATCCTTGAGTTGCAGTAGTGAAAATTATTCCCAATAAATATGAAACATTGTGCATTGCATTACAGGATAGGCTTCAGACCACGGTAGCACTGTTCCATTATGACAGTTATGTGACATAAAGACACGCGACATTCCGGTATGAAGGTACCCACTCACTTTCATTCACTCTCTCTGTCTTGTGGTGTCAGCCTAGCATTCTCAGTCAGTCAGCTACGTGTATATAATACATAGTAACATCAGTAAACACAGAACCCCGATTATATCTGCAAGTCTGAGATACGGTAGCAGTCTAAGTAGTTAGTAATAATAAACTTCAAACTGTCTGTCTCAGTAAGAATGTGACTCTCTGAGGTGTATAGAGAGCCACAAAACATATCAATTTGCTTACTTTAGAATTAAACGGGACTTTGTAGACCACTGGGATTCTTAGAGCCAGTGGAAAGAGTAAAGACTTATACAGTCTGAGTTGGGTTCCTGAGGCAGGACGTTTGTTGTTAGGACATCGTATTAATGGCATCAAGATGCCTCCCCTTTGATAGTTTCAAGCAACTCCAGGACTCAGGAATGTAGCTGGTTTCCCCAAGGTGCTGGGTGCCATTGACTGTACATATGCGGCATTGAGAGGGCAGTGTCACAACGCTGCAGAATTCATTAAAAGGAAGGGGTTCCATTCCATTAATGTCAGGGTGGTGTGTATCACTGTAACCACTTCTTGGAAATGTGTGCCAACTGCCTTGCAGCTGCCGTAACTCCTACATCCTGGAGTACTGTTGTGTACCTCATGTGTTTGAGGGTGTAAGACCTCAGTAGAAGCAGAGTAGCAGTGATTTAGAGAGTGTATTTAAATGGGATGTAGCTAAGGCAGGGAAATTTTGCGGCCTGGCGGGTAAACAATGACAATGGTGAGTGAATGAGGTTGTATATGTGACAGAGTGTCAGCCATGCTGACAATGTGCATTGAGCAACATGACATTCTAGTTCCCGTGCCATTATATTGCTGCTGAGAGGTGATTCCAGACTGCCAACACTTGCCCAAATGCATGGCAGCCTTTCAAAGATGGTGTGAGCACCAGAGATGCTCGTCTGTCCCATGTCCTCCAACATACTCAGTTCTGTGCTCTACAAGTTACCCTGATGAACTGCTAGAATTTCAAACTCACTAAGGGCTCTGACTTGCACCTAGTGTTCTCATCTAAAACAAAAGACTGCAGATGCTGGAAATCTGAAATTAAAACAGAAAATCATGTAGAAACTGAACAATTCCCTCCCTAACATTATCTGGGTCGATCTACAGCACATAGACTGCAGCAATTCAAGAAGGCAGCTCACCGCCATCACCTTCTCAAGGGCACTTCGAGATGGGCAATAAACGCTGGCCAGCTAGCGACGCCCACACCTCATGAGTGAAAATAGATAAAAGGCTTGGCAGCATCTGAGGAGAGCGAAACTCAGTTAACACAAGTCCTGACTTGTTTTCATCTGTCTGACTGAATGCATGATAGAAAATAAGTTGAATAAAGGCTTCCTTAAATGATGCACCATCAAATTACAACACTGTATCGATACTCGAGACTGAGAAAAGTAGCGGGATCAGTTAATTTCATACATTCTCCGACTTGAAACTCAACACCTGGCACCTGATAGGCACAGGTTAAAAGGAATGAATAGCAAACATTCTCCAAACATTTTTCCATTTGAAGTGGAGCTATCTAGCTAATTCCACATATGATCAAGCAAACTGGTAGTCCAAATCTTAGACTGCACATTGCAACAATGTAGCATTTTGTTACTAATGTTTATTTTTGTCATAATTACATTATTCACTATTATACACGATCATTCCAGGAAAACAAGTGAGACATGGATTCTTCACCCAATTTACGTGAGGACAAATGGAGATTACATTTGTTTTTATATAAAGCCTTCAACCTGTGCCAGTGTTCTTTATTCACAAGTCAGTTTTCAATGTAAGACAGGAGATGTACATCTCTTTCACAAGAAATCCATAATAATACCAACGATTATCAATTAAATTCAACTTACTATATGTTTTGACAGAGCCAAATATCAATAGCTTCCAGTTATATCTTAAATGTTCTTGTGGGTGGAATTTTCTGTGCATTTTTAGCTAGAGACACAGGTATTCACATCAGAAATCAAATACCTGCTCAAAAGATTGAGCAATCCTGGCCATAAAGTTTTGCTTTATTCATTGTGTTACACCAGAAATCAGTGGATCTTCTCTGCCTCTCAGATGAAAGATGGCAACCTCTCAACTTGAAGTCTCAAGTTTCAGGCTTGAGGTCCTGGCCAGGACCTGAGTACAAATATTAAGGCTGATGCTCCAATCCATTATGAAGGGAGAGCTACTCTATCAGAGGTATTGGCTTTTGAATAGAATACGAGACAGAGGCCTCACGTGTTGCAATGCATGTAGAAAAAATATCCCATGCATTATTTAAAGTATCCTGGTCAAATATTTGTCACTCAATCTACATCACAGAAACAGATCATCTGATCGTTATCACAATATTGAGTGTGATGTACAAATTGGCTGCCATGTTTCTTACATGATAACAGTATACTATAAAAGTATACCACTGGTGTAAAGCCCTTTGAGGTATCTGATGTGTGGTATATTGCCCTGAAGGGGTTAATAATGAGGATTATCATTAGCCACATCCACTACAATAATGACATTTAGATGTTTTTTAATCACTCACGGAACATGGGCATCTCTGGTTGGGCCAGCATTGAATGCACGTCTGTAATTGCCCTTGAGAAGGTGGTGGTGAGCTGATGCCTTGAACCACTGCAGTCAATGTGGTAGTAGGTAGACCCACAATGTCCTTAGGGAGGGACTTGTGGGCAGAACATCTTGAAGGGTTAGGGTTAGGATTAGGAATGAAGGAATAATATCAAACATCCAGTCATCCTCAAAGCCTCGATAACAATGCTTGTTGTAGCAATGTAAACAGCAACTAGTTGCCAATGTGAAATAAACCATACAATGTGGAGCTGGGGGAACCCAACAGGTCAGGCAGAATCAGGGGAGCAGGACAGGTTGGGACCCTTCATTAGGACTGACCCAAAATGTTGACTTTCTTGCCCCTCTGATGCTGCCTGACCTGCTGTGTTCCTCCAGTTCCACACTGTATTGACTCTGATAGCAGGATCTACAGTTCTTGCTATCTCTGAAATAAACTGTATGGTGTTAACTGCAAGGAATTCTTTTAGCCAGAGCAAGAAGTGGCCTTCTTGTACCATACTAAACCAAGCAGACCCTGTAGTTTATTATTTTTAAGGAGGACATCACAAGCAGCAGATCATACATTATAATGAGCTGGCATGACCATACAGCACAGGAGGCAGTGGTGCGGATATGATTTGACTGCTCCTAAACACACAGTGAGTAGCAATGTGAAATCTCCACACTCCACTTTAATTGGCCTGCTCATGCATTGCTGTAGCAACAGGGAAGAGCTGAGGTTTTCAGAACCAGACAGCGGAAACCCTCATGTCAATCCTCAAAAAGGAAGAATTATTTCCGTTCATGGTGAAAGCATGGTTAGAGATGCACAGCAACAGGAGAATGAGCAACTCCCTGCAGAAGGAGGATTAGTAACTCCAAAGCAGATACTGGTTGCATCATGAGCAAAGTTCTGTGGAATTGGACCCAGGTCGGAGTTCAGCGGTGAGCAAACAGACACCAGAGCCTCAGTCAATAAAGCTTAAAATCCTGGTGGGTCACGGGAAATTTGTAAAATAACTGGAAAAGTGAAAAGTTTAAGAATTTACACAGTTCTAACATCACCACCATAGCTACAGACTTCAAAAACACAGCAACAGAATCAGAAGGAAAAGGAGCTAAAAGTAATATTCATCTGAGACCACCAACCCAGGGACATTGCAAAGCTTGTAATTAAATCAACATACTTGAACAGAAAAGGAGCCGAAGCATACTTTGTCTAAATGGGATAAAACATTTTGAAAGACTTTATTGAGGTCAGTGTAAAATGCAAGAGATTCTTCATAAGAGCCACAACAGAAGTAAAAATCATGTCTTAAAGCCAAGAAAAATGTGATTAATTCAGTGAAGCCATAAAAAAGATGGGAATCCCCCACACAAGCCATGGGAAAACAGGGATCATCCATTTTAACCGCAAAACATGGGGAAACCCTCCAATGCAACAGCAGAACTGCTATGACCGTGAAATAAAGTCTCTTAAGCAAGCAAAATATATAATCCCATCAAGTAGATGTGGCACCACAGATAATATTGCCAGAAAATAGAACAAGCAACATTGGACACTGTGTGAGGAGAACAATTTGAAAGTAACAGAAGAGTTTGAAATAAATGCAAAATCAAAATCTGAACAAGATTATGACATTATAGCTCACTAAGGGTTAATTAAAAGCAACAGATGCTTTTGAACAATTACAGAAATGTTTTAATAATTAACTCAAACTCAGAACTTATAGAAGCCTTGAAGAGGAAGATGTAATAAAACAGTTCAGCATGCAGAGGAATCCACAGATGATTTATTTAATGATCTCTGCAGATCAGTGGAGAGATGTGATTTATGATCAGAAGTCAAAAGAGAATTGTTGTCAGATTTATTATTGCCAAAATAAAATCTGTATCTAGGGAAAGCAATTCACATGTGAGTGAAGGATAAGTCCGAAAGCAACAACGTTCACTCTTAAGAGCAGAAGATCATATTTGACAGAGCTTGTTGAAAAAAGTCCATTTGATTTTTAAAGTACGAAGCCATACACAATATGTTACAAACCAGCCAGTTTGACAGAAACCAGAGATTCAAAGTTCCTGACAGTGCTGCGTGGGAAACAAACTGCACATGTGCAGACAGTGCCTAGCTCTTAAAACTAAACTTTTTGTCTGTCAACAAGTGGGCAACTTTCAGAAAGTGTGTTGAACTGGGACACAGTTTCAGAAAAACGCGAGATCAAATAATTAGGAACACCAAGGTTTACAGGGTGGTTGCCAGGATTGGAGGGTTTGAGTTATGGGGAGAGGCTGAATAGGCTGGAGCTATTTTCTTTGAAGCTTTGGAGGCTGAGGGGCGACCTTATAGAGGTTTATAAAATCATGAGGAGCATGGATAGCGTGATTAGCCAAGGTCTTTTTCCTCGGTAGGGGAGTACAAAACTAGAGGGCATAGGCTTAAGATAAGAGGGGAAAGATTTAAAAATGACCTTGGGGGTAACTTTTACACACGGAAGTTAGTGTGTGTGTGGAACGAGCTGCCAGGAAGTGGTGGAGGTGAGTGCGATTACAACATTTAAAAGACATGTGGATTGGTACATGAAAAGAAAGGATTTAGAGGGATATGGGCCAAATGCTGGCAAATGGGTCTAGGTCAGATTGTGATTACTGGTCGGCATGGACAAGTTGGACTGAAGCATCTGTTTGCATGTTGTGTAACTCTATGCCTATTTTACTGGACTCAAAACATTAACTGGGTTTCTCTCTTTGTAGATGTTGCCCCACCTGCTGAGTTCCGTCAGCGCTTTCTGTCTTATTTCAGATTCCTAGCATATGCAGTATCTGCAGTACCTAGTCAATTGCCCTTCCCCATTCAGGTAACAATCTGCAAAGTCCAAAGTGATGCATTCCAGGAGAATGATGAGACCTCCAGATAACTAAATTTGTAAAGTCAGAGACTTGGGATTTGGGAGTGCTGGGTGGGGATGGAGTAGTGTAAATGTAATTGTATACACAATGGCATTACATTAATAATGACACGCAAAAAAACTTAGGGACAAGTTGTCGCAAAATGGTCCGAAACAGTCTGGAAGGTTTAATACTGAGGACTTCCATAAGCATCTCCATTTTGGACAGGACAGTTTAGCATTTTGAAGAAGTGAGACCCAACATCTGGTCCTGCACAAAGTCTCTGTAACAATGTCTAGTATATCATTGTAACCTGTAATTAATTGCTAGCAAACAATAAACTCAATCTTGTAACCAGAACAAATCCTTCTCGTTTGGAATAGGGAGTAGTTTTTGTAAACAGCATTAGACCAAGCAGGCCCTTCCTACAAGATGGTTGTAGAAACCTTACTCATGATCAGCAGCTCATACAATACAGTGAGCTGGTCCTTACCACATTATGGCTGGTTGTAAAACTCACTATATAAATACAAATATTACTAATTTATTGGTAGCTGCCACATAGCAATTAAGGCACCTGATCACTGGATATAAATGGCATCTAGTAACTGCTGATGTCACTTCCTTTATTTCTGCAGATTATGATAGAAAACATTGAAGATCTATGACAAATGAAAAAGAGCTTTACTATTCACACAGCATCACAAAATAACTGTGGATAGGTAAGGTCTTTAGGAAGCATCTGTAACCGATCCCCTTCACAAATTGCTTTCACCATCCACGTTACAACACACTTAGAACATTTGTGGAATATTTAATTTTGCTCTCATCTGCGTTTTCTGAATTATAAACTCCAAAGGAATTTCTAACTTAATTTAATTGCATCTGCAGTCCAAAAGGAGTATTTTAATTAATTTAATTGATACGATAATTAGATTTATCCATTTGTGAAGCTCAAACTGTGCCTTGTTATTAGTGAATATAACTAGTGGAGTCCATCAAGAGCTTTTAACCTTTAAAATGCCTGTCTTTTGACAAACATAATAGTCACTGGCGTGGGAACAGTATGAAGAAATAATTTTGCATCAACATACACAAATTGACATCATGATAGATGCTTTATTTAGGTAACACAGATCTCTTTATTTCAATAATAAATTAATAAGCAACAGGTACTTGAGCCAGTGCTAGATCCTGTAGGATCGTAAGGTTTTAGATAAGTGTAGCACACATTGACCATGGTTGCCAGTGCAACTTCTTTCCAGAAGTGGATCTTAACTGCACATTGCTTTATTTATCATGTAGTACCAGCTAAATATAATATCTGCACTTCAACCAAGTCTGAAGGTTGCGAGGTGAATATTATTGACAGCGAGCAGTAATGAAGCAAGGCACTGCTTGATAACAGAGAATACCAAATCATCAAGTGCAATGGACTGGATGTAAATGACACACTTCATAGCAAACCCTATCTTCTACAAAAGAGAGGAGCAAGAATATGAAGAAAACTGATTCTGCTGGAAGAATTGCGACTGTACATACACATTTATTGTCATGGTTCACAGCAATATTTTTAGCACGTTTGATGTTTACAATGATGCTATCATTTGGTCGTATTCTCTCAGAGCAAGCAGAATTAATGGGAACAATGGTGTTATGATAAATTACTTGCCACAAGGCAAGGTTGGTTCTGCATAGATACTGTAAAATCGGGATTCACAATAAAAGTGTGTTGGTTAGGGAAGTTCAAATATATAATTCTTTGAGATAGCAAGAACTGCAGATGCTGAAGTCACAGTCTACACAGTGTGGAGCTGGAGGAACACAGCAGGCCAGGCAGCAACAGAGGAACAGGAAAGTTGACGTTTTGGGCCTAGACTCTTCATCAGGACTGGGGAGGGGGAAGGGAGTTTGGAAATAAATAGAGGAAAGTGGGTGGGGCTGGGGAAAGGTAGGTGGGGTGGTGATAGGTGGATGCATGATTGTAGTGGAGTAGTGGGGATTGGTCAGTGGGAAAGGTGGGGCAGATAGGTGGGGAAGGAGATGGACAGGTAGTGTCAGGTCAAGGAGGCAGGGACGAGAGGGAGTGTTGGACATGGGATGAGGCTGGGTTTGGGGAGATTTTGAAACTGGTGAATTCTATGCTTAGGCCATCAGACTATAGGCTCCCGAGGTAGAATATGTGGTGTTGTTCCTCCAGTTTGTATGTGGCATCATCGTGGCACTGGAGGAGGCCCAGGATAGACATGTCACCCAGAGAGTGGGAGGGAGGAGTTAAAATCCTGTCTTTCAGCTGGGCAGGAGTGGAGATTGAGGCAAAGCACTGACTCATTTTTGAGTCTAAGATATTTCTGGTGGATGGATTACATGGTGCAAGAACCCACTTTGACCAGATGGCTACTATCTTAAACGTTAATTAAGGACAGCGTAGGCCTTGCACACCTTCCTGGTATTCAAATTAT
This sequence comes from Ginglymostoma cirratum, assembly GCA_024137785.1. Classification (NCBI taxonomy): domain Eukaryota; kingdom Metazoa; phylum Chordata; class Chondrichthyes; order Orectolobiformes; family Ginglymostomatidae; genus Ginglymostoma; species Ginglymostoma cirratum. Next base: position 19,194,672 of record JAHRHZ010000019.1, read on the forward strand.
CAAATGAAAATAATGATCATCCACTGCTTCTGCAATTGCTATAGGGAACTTTTTTTGTGGGTTTAGGTGAGCACAGACGTATTGAGTGGTATTTAATGGTGATCATGGAGGTCTCTCCTGTAGCTGGAGAGCTGGTGAGAGCTCTACGTCACCATAATCAGATCAGTCATGATCTTGTAAAATGGCGGAACAAGCTTGAAGGCTCAAGTGGTCTGATTTTCTGATGAAGGGTTTAGGCCCGAAACGTCAAGTTTTCCTGCTCCTATGATGCTGCTTGACCTGCTGTGTTCATCCAGCCCCATGCTTGTTATCTCGGATTCTCCAGCATCTGCAGAACCTTTTATCTCTGATTTTATTCTTTGTTTGTATTGCTGTCCTGATTTTCAAATGATCAACTGCTGGACTCCGAGTATGTGTTTTTAAGATAGATTTTGTCAAGTGATGCAAGGCGACATCTGTGCCAGTAATTAGACTGAAGCAAAACAGAAGGGTTAATTATCTTTATACTATTATCATCTTCTTATCCACATTCCAATCTTCTTCATACACAGCACATAAATTAAATGTCCCTTCTGTGTTATAAGTTAATGTGTTAAAGTCTCTTTCACCTAGACAGGGAGTAGACAATTAGTTTGCCCTGGATGTTGCTGTCTCTTTATGAGTGTCTGCCTTACACTGTTTTCTCCCAAATCCTCCATAGCATGTTTTCATTAACACTGAGACTTGTTTACACAGATGCCTGCAGGGATTCTACCGACGCTAGACTCTAAGTTGCATAAGTTTCACTCCTTACAAAACTGAAACCCAACTTATACCTACTGTACGGAAGTGTTATTTAAACCTTAGAGTCTAAAAATCTAAACTTCACCTAACAGTGTGTTCATATGGCTCTTTTTGGTAAGCCATACGTGAAACTAATAGTTAAAAGTAATGTGTGGACGATAGGAATAATTCTGCTCCAGCCTAGATCATGTATTCAAGTTCCGAAGCTGAATGTGAATGTACAAAATGCCCATTCAGAGACAAAAGTGCTAAAGTCTGCCCTGGAACCAATTTTACACAAAGGGTCTAGCACCATTGATAACACCGTGTGGAGCTGGAGGAATACAGCAGGCCAGGCAGCATCAGAGGAGGAGGAAAGTTGACGTTTCGGGTCGGGACCCTTCGTTGACCCAAAATGTCAACTCTCCTGCTCCTCTGATGCTGCCTGGCCTGCTGTGTTCCTCCAGCTCCACACTGTGTTAACTCTGACTCCAGTATCGGCAGTTCTTACTATCTCTGAGTGAGTTAGCACCACTAATGTTGGATTTTGTTGAAAACAATGGAGAAAATGCAAATTTCCAAATACATGTTTTCTGCTTTGATTTTTTTGCTACATTCAATTAAGTCTTCAGCAAGTCAGCCACAATGAAGGAATTGTTTTTTCCCACAAAATTTTATTTTGATCACCAACTCTGCGAAGCGTGGCAATTGCACTCATCGCTTTTGATGTAGTATCACTTAAGCACTTCCCTGTCTCTCAGTTGTAAACATTGCTCATTATCAAAGGTTAACTGAATCATTAATGATTGTTGGGTATCAAATTAGCATTGGCTGAATCTTATTTACTATTGAATTGCTTAAATGACTGTGAGAGGTAAATTAAAACATGAACTGTGCTCTGCTTGGAACAAAGCATTAACTGCTGTCTGGATTTGTTGCTGCCAAGTTGTCCGTATTTAAAACAAATCTCCTGTCCCATGTCTATACAAAAAACAAACCACAGCAAGAGAGTAGTTTGGTTCACTGCAGTATTTACATTTTATGTTCTTTGTGGCTTAGATCATTCACTAAATAATTTTCCTGCATCCATTGTACAATTCTGACTGTTCTGATGTCCATAAAGCAGACTGTCATTGAATTCACATATAATTCATAGGCAGTAAGAAAGTTATGTTTTGGATAGAGATCTGAAGCTGATATGATGTCAAGTAACTCCTTAGAAAGTATCCAAAAGGCTACATGGTTATTGTTATAACTTGCGTCAGGTAAAAATCTGTTTCCTCTGCAGATGCCATTTTCAAAGAAAATCATGTTTTAAATGTTGATTAGAAACACTTTGACACTAGGTGTGCCCTGTGGTGAGAGATGTTTTAAAGGCACTCTGAAGTACTTGACTCCATGTTCAAAAACCAACATACCACGAGGGATCCCACGCAAGTTATTTCCAAACTTTCAAACAGCAAGGCAATAGCTGAGTAATGCTAACAACCAGATGGAATCTATTGATGAAAGGACTGTGCCTTCCAATTTTATGTCTATTTTTAATAAAAACAAATGAGCACAACATTTAAAAACATGTGAAGAGTGAATGGAATGTAATCTGGCTAACAATGTATGTATTGGCTCATTGGGCTGTTTAAATATGGAACAATTGATACTGATTTATTTGTAGCTCATTGTAGATTGAAATGAATCATTAATTGTACATCATCACTCCAAATCTGTTGATAACACTTAGTAAGGCAAAGGGTTCAAGCCTCACTTCAGAACATAATCCATTGTGAAGAGAATGCTACATCATATTTTGAATGAAGTGTTAAACAAAAGTCCTGTCTATACTTTTATGAATATAGGAACATAGATATAGCTGTAGGTCATTCAGGCCTTCAGGCCATCCCACACTATTCCCTTGTTGAACACTTTGTCTGCGAAGTGCCTTTGAACCACCACAAGCTAAAGATCAGCTCTGGTGAAGAGTCATCTAGACTCGAAACATTAGCGCGCTCACTGCATGGATGCTGCCTGATTTGCTGTGATTTCCAGCATTTTTTGTATTCAACGCATTACTCCTATATCCTTTTACATCATTAGTGTTCAGAAATCTTTCAATCCCAACTTTAGACATACTCAATAATTGAGTTTCCGTAGCCCACTGGATCACAGAATTCCAAAGATTCACGACCTTCATATTTGAAGAATAGAAACAAATTCTCCTAGTCACTTGACTGCTCAACAAAAGTCATTAGGTTTCAATGAAGAATTCCCAGTCAATCTGCAAAGCACTCCAATGATGTGAGAGGTAGGGGCAAGAGTAAATCATGCAATGTGCTGTATGTGTTCCACCATTAAACACAATCCAGCCTTGTCTAAGAATGATGAAATTGTGGAGCCTCCCTCAAGTTAGAGACGTCCACAGATTCACAGCCCTTTGAATAAATTAGGTTCTCCTCGACTCGGTCCGAAATGATTGACACCTCATCCTGACACTGTGCTCTGTGTTTTAGATTCCTCTGCCATTTGTAACAATCTCTCAGTAGTTACTTGATCGAATCCATTCAAACTCATGGCATCGTTCAATGAAATTGTATTTCATTCTTCTAAACAGAGAAGATAGGCCCAATTTACTCACCCTCTCATCATAGAAGAACCCCTTCATTCCTTGAATCAATTGGGTGAAAGTATGCTGTACATTGTTGAGATTTCCTTAATAACACATCCCAGTACTTACCTGGTGATCGAAGAGCAGAATCATTTTTGCTAACCTCCAGTCTGTTGGCATTTTATTTAAGGCTATTTTTTTAGAATCTTAGAGTGCAGGCCAACCAGTTTGGAAATTTGTCAGACTGTAGTCCCTGCTAACAGTGATCATCTACTTCTTCACTCTTTTTAGCTGCTCAGTTATCCTCCATTCCTGGTAAACAAGTAATTTATAAAGAAAGAACCAAAAAGTTTGCAGCTTAGATGCAATTAATATTTTGTTCAAACAAATGCCCAGTAGAATTGAGTTTGTTATTTTGAAAAAAATAAAATTTCAGCATATGGGAATGTGATTGCAACATGCATTACAATAAGATTCATGTACACACATCGCCAGTTCTCAATTCTTTTCCACCCCCTTTTAAAACCATACCATTTCTTTAATGTTTCATCTCCTCATTTTTCTTTTCAAACTGAATTATCATTAAGCATATTCAAGGCTGAAATAGCTATTTCATCAGAAATGGAATCAAGGGTTATATGTAAAAGGCAGGAATGTGGAGTTGGGAATTATCAGACCAGCCATGATGTCATTGAATGGCAGAGCAGACTCGATAGGCTGAATGGCCTAGTTCTGTTCATTAAATTACATGAATCTACATATATTTGCTAGCTTGCACAGTGCAGAATGCTAGAGATTATAGGAAATGAACTCTACCATCAAGAACACCCTTCAAAGATGGCAATAGAAATAATGTGAATAACTTTTAGAATGTTTTGCATCATCTCTATTATACTGGTCTGAGAGAATGTCATTCTGACAGCCTTAACAGACACAATATAATAGGCCCATATTGAATACTGAGGCAAAGCATAACAGCTGCCCATATTTTGAATGTCTTTATAATGGCAAGATGGACTATGATATTTTGTAAAGCTTAAAATTCTGGGCACGATTAGCAGATTACCCTTCACTTGTAATACCTGAAGGAAAGCCGTTCTATTACAGAATAAAGAGAGGGCCTCCACTCTTTCTCCTACTATTCATTTTTGGAATTGTTAGACATTCTGGCAGACACCTGCTCTGCCAATAGACCTGGTTCATCTTAGCAAAGATCTCATTTTACCGAGTACATTCAGTACATTTGAATCTGATGACTAGATCAGTCTCAGTTGCAACCTGACCTGACGGGATTCCAGAAGATTGGTCCATGAGTCTTAAAGGCTAGGGTAACTATTGATGACTAAAGTTTGAGCACACTTCTCTAACATCAGATTAACTTGATAAACATAGTTGACCTCAACTTGCAGTTAAGTAAGACAAACTCTAGTGATACTCAAGGCATGATTAATATTGTAGTGTTATGGTGGCATCTCTACCCCTGATCCAGAAGGCCTGAGTTCAAGTTCCAACTGCTCCAGAGCTGTGTCATAACAGATTGATTGATTAAAAGTATTTTGAGAGAGCTTCAATGTCATCTTATTCCAAAAGGTGAACAAACCAATTTCTTAATTGCTTGGTATCCCCTCCAAGTGTCTCTTAAAAATAATTGATGTAGCTCTGCCTGCAATTTGGAAATCAGTGTAACAAAAATAGAAATTGCTGAAAACAGTCAGCAGGTCTGGTAGAATGTGGAGAGAAGTATCGAAGGCTAGATTTTCAGAACTCCCAACCTCTCGCAATCTGGATGGTATTTTGGCAGGGTGGGCACAAGATAAATAAAGGATTGGTAGCCCAGTTGCTTTCCACTTACCCTGATCCAGTGCCCATTATATGAGTGTGGCACCCCCAGCTTCCCTGCCCATAGGCCCGTTGAAACACTTAACTGTTTAAGTAGGTGGCAATTCAGGGCCACAAAACAACCTTACTACAGTAATACACAGGGCAGCACAAGATGGGAGAGACAGACGATATCCAATGGAATTTAGAAGAATGAGGGGGATCTTAGAGAGACATGTAAAATTATGAAGAGGATAGAAAAGATAGAAGCAGGGAGGTTGTTTCCACTGGTGAGTGAAACGGATTGCCTCAAAGCAAAGGGGAGCAGAACAGGGACTGAGTTGAGAAAATTCTTCACCCAAAGGAATGTGAATCCCTGCCCAGTGAAGCAGCTGAAGCCACTCTCTGAATATTTTTGCCTCAAAAACAGATAGATTTTTGAACAGTAAACGAATTTGGTTTTTGGTGAGTTTTGGTGAGAAGGTGGGTAAGAGGAGCAGAGTCCGTGAAAAGATCAGCCATGATCGTATTGAATGGTAGAGCAGGTTCAATGGGCCAGATGGATTCCTCCTGCGCTTATTTCTTATGTTCTTATGTTCAAAGGCTGTTTTTCCACAAATGCTGGTGAAAAGGTAGGAACGTGCGGGAGTGAATCCATTAACGGTGAGGGTGGGGGAAGTGGGGGGTTTGGGAGTATCCTAAACATGTCCACAGAACTGTCCCTGAGATCATTGCTCCAACTTTGTACAGCCCCGGAGGGTAAAAGAACATTTATACTTGGAAATGAACATAGTGGGCATCCTGCAGCTCCATGCTTAAGTGTATGAGATGGGTGAGACCAGCACGTGTCGTTTTCAAGCATTACTGTTTTCCTCCTTCTAGGCATCCCCCAAGTTATTCCCCACACCCCCTCGGTAAGATGCCCGATTTCTCACGGCAAAAAAGAAAAACCTGGGTCAAAGGCACCATTGGTCTTCTTCATTACTGTCCTGGCAGCATCCATGCTGTGTTTTGACAGTGTTGGCACTGCCCGAGCTGGCCGACCAGTCAGATTGACTTCTTCAGGGCAGGATGTCCTTGTACTGAGATGGCAGAAGGCCCATGCTCTCTTTGCTCAGGCCATCTAAAGTCAATTGCATTGCAACTGATTTTTCTACTTGGGGATGGTGGCAGATCCCCCTGCCTGGCCTATAAAATTCACTCCAAAGTTAAAGGTTCAAGTCAAACATAACTCAGAGCCAAATTCTCCAGCGTTGGGAAAAAAATTACATTCAGTTCAAAACATAAACTCTGTTTTTCTCACGACAGATGGCCCCAGATTTCCGGCATTTCCCATCTTTATTTCAGATTTCCATATTTTACATTGATTTTAAAAAAAAAATTTTTCTAAGCTGATGATTGGCCGAGTTGCATGAGCTCATTATTCAGGTAGTAGCAAATCAAAGAGATTGGTGAACCTCTTCACAAAGAAGCAGTGAGGTAGCATTTACTGTTTGGATAACCTCACTAACCTTGAACATACATGGAGACATTGATGAACGTGTTCAAGTTCCAGTCAATTGTAACAAATGATACATACGATATTTATTGTGATGCATGTTACAATCACATTCCCATACAGGGGAATTTATTTTCTTCAGAGTATCAAGTGTACTTCTATGGATCAACGGCCTGGACAAAAATTTTAATTGCCGCTAAGATACAAATTTTTCTGTTGTGCTTTAAATAAAAATTACTTGTTTATCAGGAATAGAGGATAACCTAGCAGCTAAAAAGAGTGAGGAGTTTGATAATTACTATCAGCCCTCCAAACATTAACTCTGCTTTCTCTTGTTAAGGTTACAGTCAGGCCTGCTGAGTTTCTCTGGCAATTTCTTTGTTTCAGACTCTTAATATTAAAAATCTGCCTATCTCAACCTTGAATATATTTTACCATCCAACCTCTCCAGCCCTCTACAGATTCACTACCCTCTGAGAGAAGAAATTTCTCCTCATTTCTGTTCTAATTGGGCAACCCCTTAATCTGAGGTTATGTCCTCTGGTTTTAGATGCTCCCACATGGGAAACAACCCCTCAGTCTGTACGAATGTTGTCTGTTTCAATAAGGTCGCTTTCCATTCTTCCAAATTCCACTGTGTACAGGCCCAACCTACACCACCTCTCCTCATCATAATTTTTTTTCCATATCTGGGGTCAACCTAGCGAACCTTTTCTGGACTGCCTCCAGTGCCTGTGTATCTTTTATTAGATAAGGGAATTTAAATCCTTCACAGTATTCTAACTGTAGAGCCTTGTATTGCTTCAGCAAGACTTCCTTACTTTAATATGGCATTCCTTTTCAAATAAAGGTCAGCATTCCATTTGTCATCCCTATTACCATCCGAACTTGGATGCCATATTTTTGTCATTTATATATGAGGACTCCCAAATCCCTCTGTACCGCAAATTTCAGAAGCCTTTCTCCATTTAATTAGTATATAGTTCCTTTATTCTTCCTGCCAAAGTGCATAACCTCACATTTTCCCATATTATATTACATCAGGTTTTTTTCTTCAAGTCACTTATCCTGTTAATTGAATCATAGAATCATACAATGCAGAAGAGGCCCTTCAGCCAATCATGTCTGCACCACCAAAAATACATGACTACCCATTAGTTCCACTTTCCCTCATTAAGCCCATTGTCTTGAATGTTCTAATACTTTGAGTGCTCATCCAAGTACTGTTTAAAGGTAGTAAGGGTTCCTGCCTCAACTACCCTCCCACACAGTACATTCCAGCTCACCAGTCTATCATTCCCTGGCTTTTCCTTACCACCTTTCTTAAATAGTGGCACCACATTAGCCAACCTCCAGCCTTCAAATTCCACCAAACTTGTTAGGCATGACCTCCCTGTGTGAAAGCCGTGCTGATTATCCCTGATCAAACCTTGCCTCTCTAAATGGAGATTAATTTTCTCCTTTCACTATTCTCTCCAATAATTTCCCTACCTCTTACGTTAGACTCACTGGTCTATCGTTCCCTAGTCTATATCTGCAACCCTCCTTCCAAAGTGGAATCACATTAGCTACTGTCTAGTCCTCCACCACCTCCCCAGGCCAGAGATGATGTAACATGTGTGTCAGACTTTCATAATTTCATCCCTTTTCTCCCACAGCAGCCTGGGATACAACTCATTCGGACCTGTATAAACCTCCAACACCTCTCTTATCTTATCTGCTCAAGAACTTCACAGTCTATCTTCTCAAATTCTGAACTTGTATTCTTCTTCCCCTGACTAAAGACAGATGTGAAGTACTTGTATCTTCTATAAACTGTCTGTCATCCTCACCACTTGCCTTCCCTTCTAATCTTGTGTCATCCACAAACTTGGCTATATCACATTAACTTTCCTCATCCAAGTCACTAACGTATGTTGTAAATAATTGTGGCCTTAGCCATCAATCTCTGTGTCACTCGTTACAGATTGCCATCCTGAAATGACCTCTCTGCATTCTGTTAGTTATCCAATGCTAGGTACAGGCTGATATATTACCTCCAACACCTTGAACTCTTGCTTTAGTGAGTTACTTGACATGTAGCACCTCATCAAACGTCTTTTGGAAATCCAAATGTGTTACTTCCACTGGCTACCATTTGTCTATGCAGCTTGTTACCCCATCAAAAGATTCCAGTAAATTTGTCAGGCATGATTTCCCCTTCATTCTGTATGGATTGTTTGATTATGTTGTGTATTTCTAAATGCTGAGCTGTTATATTCCTTATCACAGGCTCCAACATTTTCCTGATAATAGACATTAAGCTAACTGATCTATTGTTTCCTGATTTTTTGTCTTCTTCTTGTTTGAATAAAGGTGTTACATTGACAATTTTCCAATCTTCTGGAACTGTTCCAAAATCTAAGGATTTTTGCAAGTTTACCACCACTGCATCCATTATCTCTGTGACTAGTTTCTTTAATATCCGAGGATGCATCTCATCGGGGGTGTATCGGATTTAAGCCTCATAAGTTTCCCTCGCGCTTTTCCCCTAGTGATAGCTATTCTGTTAATTTTCTCTCCCCCTTTTGCCCCTGGATTATTTAGTACTTTGAAATTCTATTAGTGAGGACTGATGCAAAATAGTTTTTCAACTCTTCTGCCGTTTTTTGGTTCCCCATTTATTGTTTTAACTGACTTGTTCTTTGAAGGACGTATTTTCACTTTGGCCTTGTCTTCCTTGTTATATATTTAAAATTAACCTTGCTTCTGTATTAATGTTACAGGAAGTTTATCTTCAAAGGATATTTCCTACTTTTTTTATCTTTAGTTGGATCTTGAAACTTTCCCAATCCTGGCTTCCTGCCAATCTTTTCCACAGTTTTTCCTTCAATTTGATGCTATCCCTCATAACAACCTGGTAGAAAAGGCAAAGTCACATGGTAGCAGGGTGAGCTGGCAAGATGGATGCAGGATTGGTTTAGTCATAGGAGACAGAGGATAGTGGTGGAGGGATGGTTTTCAGAATGCAGGGTTGTGATTAGTGGTGTTCCAAAGGGATCAGTGCTGCGACCTCTGTTGTATGTGGACTACGTAAATGATTTGGAGGAAACTGTGGCTGGTATAATTAGTAAGTTTGCGGATGATGCAAAAATTGGTAGAGGTGTGGATGGTGAGGAGGTTTGTCAAAGGATACAGCAGGGTATAGATCGATTGGAGGCATGGGCAGAAAAATGGCAAGTCACATTTAATCTGGACAAATGTGAGGGTGATGAATTTTCAAAGGTCAAGTACAGGTGAAATTATACAGGAAATGGCAGAACACTTAGGAGTATTGATATACAGTAGGATCTGGTATGTAGGTCCACAGATCACTGAAGTTGGCCGCACAGGTAGATCAGTTAATAAAAAAGGCCTATGGCATGCTTGCTTTCATTGGAAGGGGCATTGAGTATGAGGATAGACAAGTTATGCTGCACTTTTATCGAACTTTAATTAGGCCACACTTGGACTATTGCGTACAGTTCTGGTCACCACACTACCAGAAGGATGTAGATGCTTTGGAGAGGGTACAGAAAAGGTTTACCAGGATGTTGCCTGGTGTGGGGTTTTTAGCTATGAAGAAAGATTGGATAGACTGGGTTTGTTTTTGGTTGAGTGCATGAGTTTGAGGGGGAGACCTGACAGAAGTTTACACGATTATGAATTACATGGATAGAGTAGAAAGTACGAAACTTTTTTTTTCCAGGTGGAGGGATAAGTTACAAGGCTCAACGTGCAGGAGTGGGTGTGTGTGATTTAATAGAGATGTGCGAGGCAAGTTTTTCAGACAAAGGGCAGTGAGTTCCTGGAACACACTGCCAGTGGAAGTATTGGAAGTAGACACAATAGCAGCATTCAAGAAGCACTTGGACTAATACATGAATAGGAAGAGAATAGAAGGAGATAGCAAGAAAGAAGGATAGTGGAGTCAGAGTCAATACAGTGTGGAGCTAGAGGAACACAGCAAGTCAGGTAGCATCAGAGGAGCAGGAAAGTTGACACTTTGGGTCAGGATCTTTCATCAGAATGAATGATGAAGGGTCCTGACCCAAAATGTTGACTTTCCTGTTCCTCTGACACTGCCTGACCTGCTGTGTTTCTTCAGCGCTACACTGTATCAATAGGGAATAGAGGGATACGGATCCTGTAAGTGAAGACAGTTATAGCATGGAAGGGCAAAAAGTGTTGGCATGGACTTGGAGGGCTGAAGGGCTTGTTCCTGTGCTTTGTTCTTAACTTCCCTGGTTAACCATGGTTGACTTATCTGCTTCCTAGAATCCTTCTTTCTCATTGGGATATGGTTTCTGTTATGAGTCATGAACTGTTCTTGTGCAGGTTGCTTCATTTACAAGGTTTCCAGAAATTTTGTTGGTTAGTAAATTTAAAGTTTTGGAGACATTTACATTGATCTTCCTTACCAGCCTGATTCCTAGGATGGTGGGACTGACGTCTGAGGAGATGTTGAATCAGTTAGATTTATATTTGCTCGGTTTCAGAAGAATGAGGGGGCTCTCATAGAAACCTGTAAAATTCTAGCCATACTAGACAAGGTAGATGCAGAAAGGATATTCCCAATGGTGGGGGAGTCCAGAACCAGGGGTCACAGTCTAAGGAGACAGGGCAAACAATTTTGGATTGAGGTGAGGCAAACTTTCTGCACCCAGAGAGTGGTGTGCCTGTGCAAGGTCAGAACATTGTATGTTTTCGAGAAGGAATTGGATGCAGCACTTGGGGCTAAAGGAATTGAAGAATATGGGGGAGATGCAGGAACAGACTATTAAATTGGATGATCATCCAGGATCATAACGCATGGCAGAGCAAACTTGAAGGGCAGAATGGCCTATTCCTTCTCCTGTTTTCTATTTTTCTATATTTTCTCGCACTTCAGACATGTTGAGATATTCAGCATGAAGTGTGAATGGACTCCAGTGTAACACTGAGAAAATTTCATATTGTGGCAAATATTGGTTACTCAGAAAAGGAGTTATTATGTTTAATTTCACATCATACAAATCTTTGTGAGTGAAACCAATTCGATGGACACTTGAAGTTAAATTCACGGCAGAAGGTGGAGTTTGAGGAACAAAAAACAATGTGCCACAAAATATTTCAAGGCTGTAAGACAGAATGGGAGTTGAGCTATGCCCAGTTTTTGAAATTTCGCACCAGAAAATATTCTCCAGTTGCTGAGAAACTTGTATCACGTTAACTTCCAAGCTTGAGTCAGTGGATATTCCATAATGCTTGATGACGTGGGCCTAAAGTAGCAATACTGAGGAGTTATCTGAAATTCTCTCATGAAATGTAGTGGATGGTAAAGCAACTTCTAGTGAATCCATGAAGGAGCTTTCAATAATGGGAGTTTCAGCAGTGAGACTGTCCCTGAGATTAATGACAGTAATCTCCAGACAGAAACAAATCATTAAAAGTAAGGCTTGAGCTCACCTGTCCCATTCCCATCCATCTCTGTCACCTATTCCCGTTAATTTAAGACAAATTGATATATGATTTTCTGTGCCTGCCCCATTCCTGCTCTTCATCTCACTGCTTTGTAAATGGTTTCTATTACGTTGTGAATGCTTAATTGGTTCTGGACTGTGTGTCCTACAGTCATTTGTAGAATAGCATCGACGTTCATTTAAAGATGCAAAATTAACATAGATCCCTTGGAGGCAAAGACATGAAGAATTATAATGGAGAATAAGTTAATCACTGAAACAATAAGCCAACACTTTGCAGCTGTTTTCCTGGTAGTAAGCACAAAAAAATGTTCTGAAAATAGTTGGGAATCAAATATCTCTGTGAATGGGGAACTTAAAAGAAACTTATATTAGCAAAGGCTTAATATGAGAGAAAATATTGTGATTAAAAACAATGTGCATGACTGGTATAAAAGTATTAGTTCATTATAGAATCCCTACAGTGTAAAAGCAGGCCATTCAACCCTCAGCAACTCTTCAAAGCACATCCCCCTCAATTCCTCTAGTTCCCATGGCTAACCCACTTAGTCTGCACACCATAGGCAATTTAGCGCAGCTATTCCACCTAACCCTTTGGATTTTGGATTGTGGGAGGAAACCAGAGCACCAGGAGGAAACCCACCCATCACTGAATATAGAAACTAGACACAGACATTTACCCCCAGGTGGAATTGAACCCAGTATCCTAGCACTGTGAGGTACGTAGTGCTGACCACTGAGCTGTCCCAATGTTGCTTAAGGAAAACTTTCAGCCTTGGTCTCCAACCTCAGTGGAACTTACGCAATTATCTATCAAAAACAGATATTGTGCATTATTATAAGAATTAATATTAATACAAATATTAATTTTACACAGAAAAGGAGAATTTCCTGTCCCTGATTGTACACTTTCATTGTTCTCCATATTTCACAGGAAATGTAGGAGAGGAAATATATTCTGTAACGTGTGGGGCTTTGAACAGAGTGCACTAAAGCAAGAAAAATCTTCATTTCTTCCAAAAATCTGTTTTATATTGTTTTTAAAGTTTAACATTTAATCAAAATTACTGTTTAAATGCTAGATTTCAATCAGCCTTAAGCAGTAATATACAACCTCATGACAAGAGAACAGTTTGAAATTAGTTGGTAAAAAAAGAAAAGATCTGCGGATGCTATAAATCTGAAACAAAAACGGAAGTTGCTGGGAAAGCTCAGCAGGTCTGGCATCGTCTGTGAAGAGAAATCAGAGTTAACGTTTCGGGTTCGGTGACCCTTCCTCAGGATTTTATTTGGTAGTTAGGAAATGAGCTTAAACTCTACCTGGACTGGGCTGGGTCTTCTGTTTCACGGCTTACAAATAGAGATATCCCATCACAGCTTAGCACTGAGTGTGAACAGAGAACTAGGAACTGGGTGAGTAAGCTAGTTCGGGTAAGACAGAAAGAAGGTGCTCCATTGCTCTTTCTACCTTTTTTCACTCTGTAGCAATTTTTTTTCCCCTCTGCTACAGGGGAGGAAAGTCACCATTCATGAGTAACTGGTAAGTGATTAAAGTCAATTCTCATCTGAATGTTTAAAACAGCGCCAAACCGATGGTAGGATGAGTAAAATAATAATAAAGCAAAATAAATAATTGAATAAAGTAGTCAAGTATTTAATTAAAGCACATTAATGATAGCAGAACAAGTGATGCGTCAAGACTACAGCATTTCGGTGCTTCTGGATGCCTGTGTGATCCAGGACAATTGTGTCTGCAGTAAGTAATCGTGGCTGAATGAGCTTCAATTCAGTGTCATTGAGCTAAAGGTTGAGCTGCTGATACAGCAAGAAATGACTGCACAATAAGCGCAAAGAAGTCTTACTACAAATATGTAGGACTCTGCTAAGATTACATTTGCAAGACTGTGCACAGATTTGGCCCTGGATTTCCCTTCTGAGGGTGCAAACATGAGTCAGCCCTGCTTCTTGCTGATTAGTCTGATTCTGGGGGTCAGTTGGGGCATCATCAGTTACTCAGTGGGATATTTATGAGAACCGCAATTCACTTAATGGAGTTGAAGGGAGGTTCACCATTCAATTAAACATGGTGGGACGGCTCTTGAAGCTGGAAAGCGCATGAGAGGCATTTCTGTTTGACAGGGGAAGCAGGCATGTACTACAAGATAAACAGGGGGGATTGAGGTGCCTGCTCTCCTGACGACCTGGTAATCCAGAACCAGGGGCCTCAGTCTAAAAGATATGAATTAGGCCATTCAGAAGTGAGATGTTGAGAAATTTCTTCACCAGCAGAGTGGACAGCTGTGGAATTTTCTGCCGCACAAAAGAATTGAAGTCAAAACATTGCATATTTTCAAGAAGGTGTTAGATGTAGTTCTTAGGGCTAAAGGGTTCAAAGGAAAAGGGTAGGAAGTAGAAACAGGGGACTAAGTTGAATGATAAACCATTGGCTTCAACCAGTTCTGCAGGACAAAATTCCACAGGCTGCCCACTTTCTGGGCGAAGAAATTTCTCATCATCTCACTCCTTAATGGCCAAATCCATCACCTTTATATTGTGACCCCAGTTTTAAGACTTCCAGGTCATCAGGATTATCCTTCCTATGTTTACCCTGTCTAGTCCTGTTAGAATTTCATACATTTCCATGAGATCCCTCCTCATTCTTCTGAACTCTAATGAATATAAACTCTAACCACCCTGGCCTCTCTTCATACATCGGTCTTGCCATCCCAGAAACCAGTCTGGTAAACCTTTGTTGCACTCCTTCCATATCCATAAGTCATTCTTCAGATAAGGAGAATAAAACTGCACATGATACTCCAGCGTGATCTCATCAATGCCCTGTATAATTCAGAAAGACATCACTTCTTTTGTGTTCAAATCCTCTCACTGAAATCCAACATGCCATTTGCCTTTTTCTCTGCTTTCCACACCCACATACAACCCAACACAGGTCATCATTGCTATACTGGTCTGTAAAGCTGTGCTGTCCCTGTTATTGCAATGCTGGAAAACTACACAGCCAATAAACACATAAAATGTTTACTAGAAAGAAATTGAACTGTATATCATGCTACATATTAGCGTCACCTTACAAATAGAACTTTGTTCATTAGCATATAGTTAATGCTAAATTATTTCCATCCTCCAAGTCAGGTTATACAGCTAAGGCAGAGTCTCAGCTCAGGCAAGTCATGTCTTTAACAGCAGTCCACCAATTGCCATCATTATTTTTACAAGTAGCTGTTTGGATGATTTTTCTGGGCAGCAGTGCATAACTTGGTCAGTTGGATGACTGTGGTGCTCTGGTCAATTCCAGATTTTGACCACATTTCAGGTTCAGTCCAAGTCAATATTGGACAGCTGGCAGTTGAAGCAGTGTTTCAACGTGATGGTTTGCATTTTATTCCCCTGCGGTTGCGGCGAGGGTAGGTGTTGAGAAAACAACAGACCATTTCTCTGGAAATGGAACCTAGATAGATTCTTGATCGGGGGGGAATCAAGGATAATGGAGAAAGGGCAGGAAAGTAAGCCTGAGGTATGTATGATCAACCATGATCTTGTTGAATGGTGAAGAAGGCTCAAGGGGCCAAATAGCCTACTCCTGTTTCAATTTCTATGGTCTTACGGTCTCAGTTTTGAGTTTATTCTCCTGCGAAACAGCAATTCATCTGTGAACAAGATTTAGACTTTGAGTTAAGATTTATGACGGATCTAATGCATTGTTATGATGAGAGTTTTAAGAATTCTATTGAATTTTTTAAATCATACAGATGTTTAATTATATTAACTGGGTGTGCAATGAGCATTAGACCCAACCCGGCACGGTAGCTCAGTGGAGGGTGGTATTGTGGCTCAGTGGTTAGCACTGCTGTCTCACAGCACCAGGGACCTGGGAGTTCAATCCCAGGCTCAGGCAAGTGTTTGTGTGAGGTTTGCACATTGTCACTGTGTGGGATTCCTCCCGCAGTCCAAAGATGTGCAGGTTAGGTGAATTGGCCATGCTAAATTGCCCGTAGTGTTCAGGGATGTGTAGGTTAGGTGGATTTGCTGTGGGGGTGGGGGGAGGGTAAGTCTGAGTAGGATGCTCTTCAGACAGTTGATGTGGACTTCTTGGGCTGAATGGCCTGTTTCCACAATGTAGGGATTCTATTCTAACTTTTAAAGGTGGTTTTGCTGAAAGTCACAGGATTTTCACAATTGTTGTCTTGATAATGCAATCAAAGATTAAACTCCCAACCTGTTGAGATTTTTGCCTAGTCCTCCGAAAACACCTGTAAAAATGAGAAATTATGCCGTTTTCTATTGGTACCTCCCTTCACTCATATACCCTGACTTCTTAAAACCTCTCTCTCTCTCTTACTCCCATTTCTTAATCTGTCTATTTTCTACCCTTTCTTTTCACTTTCTTCTTTCTTCATATCTCTCAGAGATGAAAAGTTATATTTATGTCACCCATGATTCAGAGTAGTTAAAAATATTCTCTAACCCTGAAACTATTCTTTTAGCACCATCATTGCCTCACCTGTTCTTTCTTCAGTCCTAATGTCATACCTCTACACTTATTTTTAACATTACTTTCTCTCCACTCCCTGTCAGCTTCTCTCACTGTCATTCACTTAATTCGCTTTCACTTCTATTGACAGATCATATCTCTACATCTCCCAACCTCCATTCAACATCTCTTGTGCCTCACTCTCTTCAGGTCTTAGCCAGGAAATGGGTGAGATGATTTCAACAGTGAAAATATTGTATGACTCCAGGCCATTATGTAATGGAAGTGGGCAGGAATGAAATCTAAAATGAAGCAGCTGTTGCTTCAACATTTCTGAAATATGTGTTGCTTGACAGCAAAATCAATGGTGTATGCTGAAGCCTGAGGAAATTTACATTCCATGAGTAGATCCAATTCTGATGTTAGTCTTTAATAAAGAGAATGCCTGCTTGAACCTTTCCCATTATGTCTTGAAGGGAAGGGTATATCACAGTGGATTTTTGCCGGGTCCATAGTGTTTATGCAACCTGTATGCAATTGCATAGAAACGATGGCAGTTCTTTCATTACACAGTGACTGACAACATTTATACCTTTTGAATTCTCTTACAAGCTCGACAGAGCTGGCTTATGATTACCTCATCCAACCTCCTGAGAACTTTGTTAATAATTCACTGTGTGCAGGGTTTGATTTATTCTGGTTTGGATTTTGATTGATAACTTGAGGTAGGAAATACATAGCAATGTAAAGGGAAGCAATCCTCATTTACACATTAAAAGTAGTACTGTTTATAAATCTACCTTTTGAATGTCCCATCATTGACTGAGGGATGCACTAGCACTTGATGTGTGCGATAGATGAAATAAATCAAAGTCTTTGCTGTTCATTCTTTACAATGTTTGTCCCCTACTTCAAAGCAGTAAGGAATCAGGCCAGATATTTCCTTGAAAAGCTGTCACAGATAGAACCCAGTATAATAGTTATGCCTTCAGACAAAATCTTTGGTTATCAGGGATTGTGCTAAAATGCTAGGCATACTTCTCAACTGTGTGAAAATGGTAATTCAGGGAATTTCATGACCAGAAAAATTATTACAATTTGCCAATAATTTACATACAGGTCAAGACTCTCAGTTTTGACATTTCACTGAAGGTGATGACAATAGCGTGAATCTACTGAGAATGTACATCAGGGACAAAATGGGAATGTCAGACCAAGTTTGTGCATCAAATTGCATCTTAACAGTTTAAATTGAGAACTGGTGTAAACTTTGAAGTGGACCATTTGGCCTCTTGAGTCTGTTTTGTCTCACAGTCGGATCCCAGTTGAGAGGGTCAGGAGTCACATGATGCCAGGTTCATTTGAAATCCCAAGGCTTTGGAGCACTGCTCCTTCATCAGGTGAAGTCACTTGACGAAGGAGCAGTGGTACGAAAGCTTGTGATTGTCCTTGTCCAGCCCAGTCCGACACCAGCACCTCCACATCCCAGTTGAGAGGAAGAGGAACCAATTACAACTTCCCAAGAATCACTTAGGCAAACTTGTCTGCAGCTAACAATCACCACCCACTGGACTTTCCTGTCATAAAGTATTTGAAATCATTACTCATTGCCTAATTATTATCATCAGGGGATTGTTGTGTTCTTGCACAGATTTTAGACGAGAGACCTTTGGGTAGTTAGATGATATCACATTATGTGACATTCCAGTATGAGGTATCTACTTCATCAACAGTATCCAGTACTATTGTCATGAACATAAGGACAAGTAACAAGAGTAGGCCGCTCAGCCCTTTCAGCCTGCTCTGCCATTTAATAATAACATGGATGATCTGATTGTAACTTCAACTCTACATTTCTGCACATCTGCACAAACCCAATATTTTCTCATCCCCTCGGCCATCAAAAATCTATCTACCACTGCCTTTGTCTTTTTTCTCTGGGAACTCTTACAGTCAGTTCCACTGGCTCTTCCTCCCCTCTGTCTACTGCACAAAAATTGCCATTTTCTGGCTCCAAAGAAGAGTGATAATGGACTTGAAATATTGACTCTGGTTCTCTCTCCACAGATGCTGCCAGGCCTGCTGAGTTTCTCCAGCAATTTCTGCCTTTATTCCACTGCAACGCATCCCCGGCCAGCCTGGCCCAACGTTGCTGCCCAGGGCATTGTAGTCTCAGGTATCTGTAGGAATGCCGATTTACCCAGTGAAGGAAGAAGGTCAATGAGCTTCTCCATTTGGCCAGAGTTAATACTACATCTTCTTTCTGCTACCTCACACTCACTCCATCTGTGCCATCCACTTCCGTCTCATCCAATCCCTTCCTTTCTCTTGTTCTGAAAGGTCGCAGCCCACACTGGGGCAGAAAGAGCTGAGACAAGCCATGAGCTGCCTGAGATTTGTCTCCTCTTACCCTACAAGAAGAGGAACCTGACACTCACAGCCCTGAATGACCAACTGACCAAGCCCCTGGATTGATATCAGCTCCACACTGAGTTATCTCTGACTCCAGCATCGGCAGTTCTTGCTATCTCAAGGCAAGTGAAGGTAAGGCAGGGAAGCTGTCAGCTTTGAGGTGAGTGCTAAGACAGTGAGTAGGTAACCTTGTCATGAAACCTGGTCCAATCCAGGAACTGGGGCTTGACAATGCAGATGTATCCAGTAAGCGGATCAGGGAGGTGCCGTGAGGGTCCCAAGAGGATGGCAGGTGTTAGATGCCAATGTCCGTGCATGTGGGGTGAATGTGACTAGTGGCTTGGCATGTGCACTGAGATGTCATTGCCCGGATTCCCAAATGGAGGCCCAGAAGAGCCTGCTCCGACTTTCACATGGGGAATTATTGATGTCTAGTTTTCTCCCAGTGGTGGTAGGATCGGAAGCTGCATATGAATGAGACAGGGTTTGCAGTGAATGAGGCCAACAACGAACATTAATCCCTATTAATCGGCATCTCACTGTCCCAATTGGAGAAGGCCAACTTGATGGCTAGGATTCAGTTTGGAAATGCAACGAGTTGCTTCGACTGTCAGAAAAGGCATCCGTCCGTTTTGCACAGAATGATCCCACATTTCCTGCCATGGCTTGTGTCATTCGGGCCTCAATAAAATTCCTCCCTATTTGTAAATCTGCGATATTATAACAGTGAGCATAGTTAATGCTGTTAACAAACTTCAAGATATTAATTTCCATGGTATATGTTACGTGGGCTGACATGTTAGAACATAGAATGAACATAGAACATTGAACAGTTCAGCACAGGAACAGGAACTTACATCCTGCATGTCTGTGCTGACCACAATGCCATTCTAACTAAACCGAACTGCCTACACATGGTTCATATCCTTCTATTCCAAGTCTGTTCATGTGTCTGTCTAAACGAGTCTTAAAACATTGCTATTCTATCTGTTTCTACCACTCCCTTGGCAGCGCATTCCAGGCACATATCACTCTTTGTGGAAAAACTACTCGCCTCGCACATCTCCTTTAAACTTTCTAAAAATCAAAAGAACTGTGGATGCTGTAAATCAGGAACAAAAACAGAAGTTGCTGGAAAAGCTCAGGAGGTCAAGCAGCATCTTCAAAGGAAAAATATCAGAGTTAATGTTTCGGATCCAGTGATCTTTCCCCAGAACTAGTTCAGTTCCTCAGTTCTGAGGAAGGGTCACCAGGCCTGAAATGTTAACTCTGATATCTTCCTCATGGATTCTAGCAACTTCTGTTTTTGTTCCTTTAAACATTCCCCCCTTACCTTAAACCATGCTCCTCATAAATTTATATACTTCTATTGGGTTGCCTGTTATTCTCTGACAGACTAGTGAAAACAATCCAAGCTTGTCCAACCTCTCCTTCTACCTAATACACTCTAACCAAGGCAACATCCTAGTATGTTTCTTTTGCAACCCCTTCAAACACTTCCTACAGGGTGAGGGGGCAATGGCCTAGTGGCATTATAGAATCCCTACAGTGTGGAAACAGGCCCTTCGGCCCAACAAGTCCAACACTGAACCTCAGAGCATCCCACCCAGGCCCACCCCACCAACAACCCACCTAACCTACACCTCCCTGAACACTACAAGCAATTTAGCATGGTCAATCCACCTAATCTGCACATCTTTGGACTGTGGGAGGAAACCCACGCAGACACAGGAAGAATGTGCAAACTACACACAGACAGATACCCGAGGCTGGAATCGAACCCAGGTCCCTGGCGCTGTAAGGCAGCAGAGCTAACCACTGAGCCACTGTGCTGCCCCCTTATCACTGGCTTATGAATCCAGAAACTCAGCTAATGTTCTGGGGACCTGGGTTCAAAACCCATCATGGCAGATGGTGGAATTTGAATTCAATTAAGAGTTTAGTAATGACAACAATGAATCCATTGTTGCTTGTTGGGAAAACCTATCTGTCCATTAATATCCTTGAGTTAAGGAAATCTATTATCTTCACTTGGTCTGGCCTACATGTGACTCCAGACCCACAGCAATGTGGTTAACTCTTAACTGCCCTCTAGGCAGTTAGAAATGGTCAATTAATGCTGACCTAGCCAGAGATGCCCATATCCCATGAATAAATTAGAAAAGAAATCAGAACTGCGCACAATACTCCAAAAGTTGCCTACTAAATTTTAACCCAGCTGCAACATAACTTGTCAACTTTTATACTCAATGACTGATGAAGGCAAACATGCCGTAAATTTTCTTTACAACCTTATCGACTTCTGTTGCCACTTTCAGGGAGCTATGGACTTGCACCCAAGATCCCTCTGGAAATCAATGCTTTAAGTGTCTTGCCATTTGCTGTACACTTCCCTCTTGCATTTGAGCTCCCTTTAGGAAAGCTGTCCTTAGGGAGGCTCTCGGATCACTTCATACTGACAGTGTTTGATCCAAGGAGGACCTCACTTTCTTCGCCTTCAGCTGAAAATGTTTATCTGCCCATCCACTGTGATGTATTTTTCTTCACTGAAACAACTCAGGTCAGCTTTCCTATCCTACGATGATCATGCAGAGTGAGTGCCCAGAACTAGTAACACAGGTGGAATGCTCACCAGGGGCTACAATGAAACAAAAATTACTTTAGAAGCTCATTGACCAGCTACTGGCTGCTCAGAGAATGCATGATAAGGAGGAAGGCTGAATCAGGTTTAAGAAC
This sequence comes from Ginglymostoma cirratum, assembly GCA_024137785.1. Taxonomy (NCBI): domain Eukaryota; kingdom Metazoa; phylum Chordata; class Chondrichthyes; order Orectolobiformes; family Ginglymostomatidae; genus Ginglymostoma; species Ginglymostoma cirratum. The sequence goes on from JAHRHZ010000019.1 coordinate 19,216,469, forward strand.
TCAAAAGTGTCAGAAGCCATCACTGAAATCCAGCACACTAATTGAACTCTAACTGAAGTTATTGACAATTAACTGGTACATCTATGGCAATGACTCGATCAACCAGCCACTTGCCAACCAATCAGCACTGTCCTTTCACAAAGTATAAATGTTGGTTTTTGTCCCCTTAAGTTAATATTCACTTTGTGAGTTGTCCTGATGAAAATCTTCAATGAAAAGTGTACTTTTTTTTCCAGCAACACTGTTTCCCCTTTCTTCAGCTGCAATAAGAAATGCACATAGCAAGGTGTTGAGTCATGAGGCTATAATTATAAACTGGTGCAAAGCTCAGGTCCACAAATCCGTTAACATTTGAGTTGGCATCTGCAGGAGGAAATGATCAGAGCTACCAGATTGCTGTTAAAAACTCAACTGGTTCAGTGAAAGTAATGTGCAGACAGTGGGCATTAAATATTACCTCTGTCATTCCAAAACTCAAGAGTTTTTGTTTCAAAAAGCAGCTGTAGAATTGTGATTTTTCATAAATAATAGACAATATTTTTATGGAATAGTGGACATTTTCATGTAATGCCTGCAAAAGGGAATCTTGTTGAATAAATGAAATGTGTGTTAAGTCAATTCCATTTGTCAGATTGGAATTGCAAATGAATTTACAATTGAAGGTTGAGATCCATCAGATGATGGTGAAGATTCTGAAATCTTGTTGTAAAAATGACATTTGATTTGTTCAAGCAGCAATAATTAACACCCTTGATAAGTCGGATTTTCTTTACTCATCTAAGTTCTTCACAATCATTAGCTAAGTGTACCACTTATGTAGAACTGAAGCATCCTGACAGTTTATAGTACCTAACAATAATTGAAAACACTTCACCTATCACATTCTTGCAGTCTAGTGACAAGAGCTGAAAAATGTCAGAATAAGAGCAGATGAGGGAGTAAATGTGACGTAATCACTGCTTTCATTGCAACAAAAACAAAGTTGCTGGAAAAGGTCAGCAGGTCTGGCAGCATCTGTGAAGGAAAAAATGGAGGTTAACATTTCAGGTCCAGTCACCATTCCTCAGAACTGCTTTCATTGCATTGAGGATTGGATAAAAGGACCAAAGCTCTTTTTAATTCAGGGAAAGTTTAGGACTTGTATCAGGAGGTATCCCTTCAATGGAATGGGTTTCTGGACAGACTAATGGAGGCTAAAATCCACACAAATGTGTGAGGAGAAATTAGATGGATCAATGAAGGAATGTGGGATTTGCTGTGGTTAGGTGAATTAAGATGGGCAAATGGGCTTTCTCATTGTCTCATAAACACAGCATATACTAGTTCATCTAAACGGCCTGTTTTCATGCTATATGTACAATGTACTTTGTACCCTATATCTCAAAAGCCAGTTGTCTCCATCTGTCTGGCTTTGTACTATAACAATCCCATCACTGAAGACTTTGCATCCAATGCACCTACAATGCATGCCTATTTGGCTTTAGAATGATTTGAGATTTAGAAATCCATTGCTGTCTCCAATGTGCCAGCTCATCCTTTGGTTGACTGAGGAAAAACGATTTTAAGGGCTAAGACCAAAAACCCTGGGATGGTTTACCCAGCAGCAGTGATCAACATGCTCTTAAAAATTTTAAAGACTTGAGCAGATTACAATAGGCCACTCAACACATTGGAGGAATACCGGCAACACTATCTCAGTAAATCCGTTCATGTCCATTGGCACAACAAGTAGTCTGATGTCAGCATATTTTCAGTCCCTTTGGACCCATATAAAATCTGATGCTTTTCTGTTCTCCAACTGGCTCTTTTTCTGGATCCTTTGGTAAAGAAATTAATCAAAATGGGAGCTTAGGGGACAGAAGGAGAGATTTTCCTCTTGGTACAGTGACAAACAAAACGATTTTGTACGCTCTTTATAAACATTCATGATTGCTGTATAAACAGCACAGAGAAAAATGTCCTCCTACCCCACTCCTGCGCTACTTTTGAATTTCTATTGTGGATAAATATTCCATCTGTCAGAATGTAACAACAACTAAAAATTTAATTTAACACTAAATCATGTAATGTTTATTTATTGTACAGACTTTTGGGAAACAAAACTGAAAATCATCCATTCAACTTGGCCACTCAACCAAGTACTTCTAATGTCCTGGTGCTAATAGCCAATTCACGACATATCAAGATGTGTTAAATCCAAAATTATCAACTTTCTTTCTGCATGGCACTGCTTAATTACTCCGATACCTTTGTCCTCTTGGGCAGTCTCAGGAATGACTGCACCCTCTTTAATGCATACAGCTTCTCTGGGTGACATAGGCACCAAATTTCTACTCTAAACTGCATCATAGAGCTGTACAGCAGAGGAATGGGCATTCTGGCTAAGCTTTCAGATGATACAAAGATAGGTGGAGGGACAGGTAGTATTAAGGAGGTGGGGAGGCTGCAGAAGGAGTTGGACAAGTTAGGAGAGTGGGCAAAGAAGTGGCAGATGGAGTACAACATGGGAAAGTGTGAGGTCATGCACTTTGGTAAGAAGAATAAAAGTATGGACTATTTTCTAAATGCGGAGAAAATTGAGAAATCTGAAGTGCAAAGGGATTTGGGAGTCCTAGTTGAGGATTCTCTGAAGGTTAACTTGCAGGTTGAGTCAGTAGTTAGGAAGGTAAATATAGTGTTGGCATTTATTTCAAAAGGACTAGAATACAAAAGCAGGGATGTACTTCTGAATCTTTATAAGGCTCTGGTCAGACCATATTTTGAATACTGTGAGCAATTTTGGGCCCCATATCTCAGGAAGGATGTATTGGCCCTGGAGCAAGTCCAGAGGACATTCACAAGAATGATCCCAGGAATGAAAGGCCTCACATAGAAGCAATGTTTGTGGACTCTGGGTATATACTCAATCAAGTTAAGAAGGATGAGGGAGCATCTAATTGAAACTTACAGAATACTGAAAGGCCTGGATTGAGTGGATGTTGGAAAGATGGGGGCGGCACAGTGGCACAGTGGCACAGTGGTTAGCACTGCTGTCTCACAGCCCCAGGGACCCAGGTTCAATTCCACCCACATGCGACTGTCTTTGGGGAGTTCGCACATTCTCCCTCTCCCTGTGTCTGTGTCTGTGTGGGGTTCTGCTGTGTGCTCTGGTTTCCTCCCACAGTCCAAAGATGTGCAGGTTAGGTGGATTAGCCATGTTAAATTGCCCGTAGTGTCCAGGGCTGTGTAAATTAGCCAGATTAGACATGAGAAATGCAGGGTTACAGGGAAAGGGTAGGGGGATGGGTCTGGGTGAAATGTTCATCACAGGGGTGGTGTGGAATTGTTGGGCCGAATGGCCTATTTCCACACTGTGGGGATTCTATGTTTTCATTAGGAAGAGACGAGGGCACAGCCTTTAGAGAAAAGGAAATACCCTTTAGAATGGAGATGAGAAGATACTTCTTCAGCCAGAGAATAGTGAATCTATGGAATTCATTGCTATAGAATGCTGTGGAGCCCAGGTCATTGAGTATATTTAAGACAGAGATAGATAGGTTGTTGATTTTTAAGGGGATTACAGGTTACAGGGAGAAGGCCGGAGAGTGGGATTGAGAAACTTATCAGCCATGATTGAATGGTGGAGAGATAATAGGAACTGCAGATGCTGGAGAATCCGAAATAACAAGGTGTGGAGCTGGATGAACACAGCAGGCCAAGCAGCATCATAGGAGAAGGAAAGCTTGACGTTTCGGGCCTCGACCCTTTCTGATGAAGGGTCTAGGCCCGAAACGTCAAGCTTTCCTGCTGCTATGATATTGAATGGTGGAGCAGACTGGATGGGCCAAATGGTATTATTTCTGCTCCTATGTCTGATGGCCCTTCAGCCCATGATGCGCCATAGCAAGGAACTCTTAAAATGTAGAAGAAATACTTTAGGGATATTGTCAAAGCATTTTGATGAAATCCAATTTGTAAGAATTCCGGGTCCACAATTGCCATAAAAGGAGAAGCTCCCTTCTTAAAGGCATCAAGCACTTTGAATGATTGTCACATGGAGGTAGCAGAAGGGACACACAACCCCACTTCCTCATACAAATCATCTACTTGATTGTTCAGACATGACTTGCCCACATGTATTGAAATCTGTTGACCACATCCTTGGACCCATTCTCTGTTGAACCAGAGTGCAGGTAACTCATCCTGGGACTGCCAAAAAGGACAAAGGTAATTGAGTAATGAAATGGTGATCTGAGGAAAGGAAAAAGAAAACTCTCAAGTTGGACACAGCCCAGTTTACAGTCAATTATGGATGAAAACTTTCTAAAGAAGGAGTAGAGTTGAATGGATGATTTTCAGTACTGCTCCCCAAAAGCGTGTACTGTAAATAAATATTATGCAATTTTGATCTTAAGTTGTTGAAAAATTCTGACAGACGAAACATTGAACCAACATTGAACTTCAAAAGTAGCCCAGGAGTGAGGTAGGAGGGCATTTTCTCAGTCTTGTTTAGAAGGAAGTCATAAATGTTTATAAAGTGTGCACAAAATAGTCTTTTTTGACAATATACCAACAAGAAAATCTTTCCCTTTGGCTCCTGACCTCCCACTTTGATTGATTTCTTTACCAAAGGATTCAGAAAAATAACTAGTTGGAGAGCTGAAGAGGATTAGATTATGTGGGTCAAAAGGGACTGAAATGATCAAATGCTTTCGAGGCCATGATGGTTTCAGTGCCAATAATTAAATTTAGAGCTCTGAGGATTCAGTGCTAAACCCCGAGAATGAAGAAGAAATTAGTTAAAGGACATGAAAAAATGAGTTGCAGTGGGAGGAAATAACTGAATAGAGTGTCTCAGCATTCTGTGATAGGATTGCAGCCACTTCTAACTTTGGTATTTTCAAGAACCTCCACACGTAATTGTTGATATTGAGGCATCTCGGGTTTCTCCACTGATATGCAGGTGTGTAACTATATGATTCCTGTGACTCTTTCAGAAGTAAATTAGTTTCCAGCTGTAGCAACAACCAGGGCTACGATGATTTTGTAGATGTCTTCCTTTTGACTAATGAAGACCTGGGCATCAATATCTCTTTGCTCTAATAGCGAAGACAGCAGAATTGATTAACCCCTTGAGCTGGAAATAGATTGCACGCACAGACATCTCGCACAATTCCAATTATGAAGGCATCCGGGATCTCATTCCATTCATAGAGACAGCATTGGAAGTGTTGCTTTCTTTTTCATGAACCCTGAAGGTTTGAATGTTTAAGAAACAAAATGAGGGAAACAATGTGGGGCTCTGAGCTGAATAAAACCAAATGATCAATGGTCATGCCATGATTTAATGGCTAAAAGAAAACCCTTACAAGGGATCAGTAGAATTGAAAATTTTCAGGAGCCTGCTTAATCAGAGTCAATGGGTTAAGGATTCATTATGTTTGAAGTTATTCATTTCGGTTGTTACGGCAGCCTGGCTAATTTGACTAAAGGCCCTGATGCAAAATGCTTTGGTACAGCGAATACATTTCAGACGAAATTATTTTGGCTTTTGCTTAATATTTCTAATTGTGGCAGGACTAGAAATAATATGGTGTTTAATTTGTGCTAACTCGTTGTATTTAAAATAAAATCAATCACTTGACTCAATTCCCGAAATAAACAAATCACAGTCTGTCTATAGAAGTGTGTAATCATTCAGTATTATTGAAATAGTTAATGTAAAATAGCCTCCTATGGGAGATATTTGGCTCAACAATTTCCTCTGCATGTGCACCACAAGAAAGAAACATGTCTGTCTATATAGCACCTTTCAGAATCTCTGAACATGCCAGAGGCCTCCGCAATTAAGTTATTTTGAAGTATTGTCAACTGTTGTAATGAGGTAAACAAGGCACCAAATTTTGTGTACAGCAAGTTCCCACTAACAGCAATGTGATAATAACTAGGACCTGTTCTTAGTGACATCAAAGAAAAATGGTGCAAATGCTGGAAAACTAAAATAAAATCAGAAAATGCAAGAAATTTTCAGCGAGGCAGACAACATTTGCAGAGAGAAACAAAATTAATATTTCAATTCATAGCATCCTTTCATGACAGTTGTTTGACCTATCAGTTTCTCTTCACTGACGTGGTCTGATTTGCTGAGTTATTTCCAGCATTTTCTGGATTTACTTATGTTTCTATTCATGGCTGTTCGAGGGATAAACTTTGGCCAGGACACAGAAGTTTTTCACCTTGACAATATGGCAACTTTTACAGTCAGCTGAGAAGCAACAAGACCTCAGTTTAAGAGCCCATCCAAAAAGTTGACAATTCCAAGAATGTAGCACACCCTCAGTACAGGATTTGCGTGTCAGCCTGGAACATGCACTTAAATCCTTGGATGGGAACTTAAATCTATCTTCATAACTGAAATGACTCATCCTTGGAACCATTCCTGTAAACCTCTTCTCAGACCCTCCAAATCCTTTACATTCTCCCAAGAGTGTAGCACCCATAACTGGATGCAGTACTCCAGCTGAGGCTGAGCTTGTGTCTCAGATCAGTTCAACGTATTCTTTACTGTTTTACTCTATGCCCTTGTTAATAGAGCCACAACTTTCTGACTCAGTGATGAGAGTGTTACAAAGCCACATGGACGTTGTCCAAATTCTAATCCACTCTACTGCTCACTCCCCTATTCAAGCATCTAATTCCTGTCTGAAGAATTTATGACTGTCTAAATGTATTACAACCAAGTGGATGCCTGAACAGGAATGCCTGAAGATCATTGTAAGTTGACGAAGGAAATCAGTTTGGGGCTGAGAGGAGTGGCATGATGCAAGGGTGATTGAAGGAGAAGTGAAACAGGAGAATCAGTTGATAGCAGCCTACAATAGTACTGTGATCAGAGATAAAAGGTACTGCAGATGCTGGAGAATCCGAGATAACAAGCGTGGGGCTGGATGAACACAGCAGGTCAGGCAGCATCATAGGAGCAGGAAAACTTGACGTTTCGGGCCTAAACCCTTCATCAGAAATGGGGGAGGGGAAGAGAGTTCTGAAATAAATAGGGAGAGAGGGGGAGGCGGATAGAGGATGGATAGAGGAGAGGATAGGTGGAGAGGAGGCAGACAAGTCAAAGAGGCGGGGATGGAGCCAGTAAAGGTGAGTGTAGGTAGTGGGGTAGGGAGGAGATAGGTCAGTCCAGGGAGGACGGACAGGTCAAGGGGGCGGGATGATGTTCTACTGTGTTGCTTCAAGATCTCATCAGTTCTATACAAAAGGTGATAATGAAGAGTATGTTTGAATTTCAGAGCTAACAAGGTGTAGAGCTGGATGAACACAGCAGGCCAAGCAGCATCAGGGGAGCAGGAAAGCTGACGTTTCGGGCCT
>JAHRHZ010000019.1:19224224-19289963 GCA_024137785.1 Ginglymostoma cirratum
GCATCTGCAGTTCCTAATATCTCTGAAACATATTTGAATTTCAGGTGGTCTCCAGCAGGGCTTCCTTTTTTCCCTCTCAAAAAGGTAAACTTAGCAATGGACCCACACCAAGTTCCCCAGACTAAATCTATAGAATCCATTTTATGGCCTTAAAAGGGGCCAATAATATTGAATCCTTAAGCCATCGCCTCCTCTTCAACTGAATTTTGTTCCAGAAAATTTTTAATTCTAGTGATTCTTTGTAAGAGTTTTTTGTTCTAACTTCCTCATGAATCAATTTGCAATGATCTTAATTTTTTGTCCCCTTATTCTCTTATACCTGACCAACTAGTAGAAACTCACTATTAATAGAGAGAAATGATGTGACACATTTTGGTAGGAAAATCAAACACAGGCAATATAAACTAAACAATATAACTCTAAAGGATATATTAAAGCAAACAAACTTGGGTGTATATATGTGTAAATCATTAGAAATGGCAGGACAGTTTGGAAGAACAGTCAGTAATGCACACTGTATCCTGGGTTTTATTAGTTGGGACATGGAGTACATGAGTAACGAGGTTGTATCGCACTTATCTAAGGCACTAGCTGAGCCTCAGCTGGAGTATTGCATCTAGCTCTGGGTGCTGCACTCTAGGAAGAATGTAAAAGGTTTGAGGGGAATAAGAAGAGGTTTACAAGAATGGTTCCATGAATGAGTGACTCAGAGATAGCAAGAACTGCAGATGCTGGAGTCAGAGTCAACACAATGTGGAGCTGGAGGAACGCAATAGGTCGGGCAGCATCAGAGGGGCAGGAAAGTCAATGTTTCGGGTCGGACCCTTTCGTCAGAACTCATTGCTGACTGAGAATTAGTTATTTCAGGTTGGAAGTTAGATTGGAGAAGCTGGGACTGTTCTCCTCAGAGAAGAGAAGACTGAGAAGAGATCTGACAGAAGTATTCAAAATCTTGAGAGGCCTGGACAGCGTGAATGACGCGGAAATGTTCCAAATCATGAAAGAATTGATGACAGGAAGGCACAGATTTGAGGTAATTTGTAAAAGGAAGAAAAGTGATATATGGTTATTGTCTGGAATGCATGGCTGAGAATATGGTGGAAGTAAGTTCAATTGGGACTTTCAAAAGGGAATTCGAACCTTCTGAGGAAGGGTCACTCAACCCGAAATGTTAATGCTGATTTCTCTCCACAGATGCTGCCAGACCTGCTGAGCTTTTCCAGTAATTTCTGTTTCCATTTTATAAGGTCGTTGTTCTGCCCCTGAAAGAACTCATGCACATGCTATAGGTATTGTACAGGCACCAACCAGTTTCAGCATGGGGGCATGAGGCCAGCATTGTCTATGAAAATCATGAAAACCAATGTTGCTCCATGTTGCTCCAGATGTGCTCAAAATAACCTCACCAATATGGCAGGCACACAGACCAGACGCCATACATCACATTGTGCCTGCAGACAAGCAGGCACCAAGTGACACAATTAAAGGACCCACATCTTTTAGTTGTGATTCCATTTTCCTCCATTTCTCTCTTCACAGTTTAACTCTGTCTCTGTGTCCAGAATTTTGGTCATGCTTCCTGGGTTTATATCAGTTTCTTTATCTATATGTTTGAGAAGCGCCTACTTCAGTTTCTTTATGTAGGAGATGCCATTCAAAAGTGAATGCCGGTCGTGCTTTCAGAGATGCTGTTAAATTGGAAAGGAGTGTCTGCAAACTGTGAGAATTAATTCTTTCCATAATCTTTTATGTATTCTTGGTAAATTATTTCTCAAAGTATGTTAATATTGTAGACATGTGTTACACAGTGTGGAGAGTTAAGAAATCAGTTGGTACATAACCTTAAGAAACAACTTTAAACTGTGGACAAAATTATATAAGGACCTGAGTGACATGGCAAGATTGTGGGAGAATCAGACATGAACTCCAGTGAGGTCCACTTCGACAGCAGGACTATCTTGCTCCATCTTTGATACTTTTGACCAGTAATCCAGGGTGTTTCTTACTAGGCAGCAAGGAGGTGCCAGTTAAAGGGCCCAACCCAAAACATCAACTCTCCTGCTCCTCTGATGCTGCCTGGCCTGCTGTGTTGCTCCAGCTCCACACTGTGTTATCTCTGACTCCAGCATCAGCAGTTCTTACTATCTCTGAGTGAAGGGGCATTATTGTTTGTTGAATGCCTTGTTGGTGGTCCAACTCACATCATTAATATTCAGCTCTCTATCTTACCAAACAAGCTGGACGACGAGAAAATGTGGGAGCTAGAGTGGACATCTGGTGAATTGAGCTCGTCGCTAGCTCTGAAGGACCTCCATGTTGGATACCAGCACCAACATCTCAGAGCACGCTCCGTGGGCAAAGACAAACAAACACACACACACACACACACACACACACACACACACACACACACACACTCTCCCCCCCTCCCCCCCACCCCCGACCTCCAACATCCACAGAGACATTGGCATGTGACATCTGTGAGATTCTAAGAACCTTCATGGCACATCTCCAATTGATTATGAGATGATCCTGCACTTCCTTACCATACACCATTTGCACTGGCAACTCTCATTGTCATGTTGCAGCAAGGACAGTGTGTGCTCAGGGATATGCACCTAGTTCATGGACTGGACCAGGCTGTAACTCTGGGCTTTGAGCCTAGCTGATAACAGCATCCCTGCCTTGCAATGTCTTGCCTTGCCTTTTGTCTTTTGCTCCCACAGCCTAGAGATATCAGGCTCACATTCTGTCTTGCTGAGCTGTTTCGTTCAATCACAAAGGTAGGACATTTATCCTGGTTGTCAGCAGGTCTACGTCAAGCAAAGCGGGATAGCCTGTGCACCAAGGGGCCCAGCATAAGTCAAGGGCAGCCTCCGCCATCAGTGCAGGGGCTTGGAACATTGTCAGTCAGTCATTCCTGAGATATCTGCTGAGTGGTGAGTTGTTCTAGGAATGTTGGTGTAAGATTGGGCTGGAATTGGACAAGAGGGATGCCATAGGCTCAGGGTAGGTTAGTAATGAAGTGAGAAAACTTACTAGGTTTCTTGGTGGAAATCCCTTCAAAAAACTCAATCTTTTAATCTGATTTAGCCAAAACAAAACATATGATTCAGCTCTGTGTCACTGCAGATTGTAAAGGTGAGTGGGGTATAAGTCTGACATTCCACCTGGTCCTGTGGGTTTCCTGGTCAGCAAGTAAGGTTCAACTTTACCCCATTATTTTATCAAAGAATAAAGGTCACATACGAAGCAGTCTTATACTTTGCCTCTTTCAACATGAAACTTACAGAAACTGATTTTTAAAGGCTTGTTTCTAAGTGATAGTCCTTTGTCACAAACAAAAGCTGCGGAAACCAGCTGCACTGTGCTATAACCTCACGGCTGGGCTTGTCAGTAAGCTACTGTCACCACTAAATATTCACAGTGATTGTCACCCCTTCAGGCAGTACTTCAGCCTGAAGATACAACTCCGTTACAAGAACACTTTAATACTTTTCTTGTTTAAACAGTTTGCATGGTCGATTAGCTTCAGATTTGATTTCAATGTGGCTATTGTTTCCAAAAGTGCCGTCTGCCATTGTGTTGTGTACTTTGGCTGCTGTCGGTATGAAGAACTGAGCTGCATTTACAAGTGAGGGGCATTTTCGTTTTGGCCGTCGGCAGAAATCTGGGCACTGAAGAAATGATGAAACAGAAGATTGGGAAATGCTATGGATAGCCTGCTGCTTTTGGCCAGAGCCTCTACGTAACTGGTGCTGTGTCTGGCCCCAGGCATCCTCTGCACTGAGGCATTGATATTCATTGCATGTTCCTACTCTCGATCACTGGGGCTTGACTGTGATGACTCACACAGTCGAGTGCCCTGGAATTGTGGCAAATTGGTTGAGCTACCTTGGATCCTCAATCACCAGTTCTCCATCCTTGCTCATGGTGAGAAATATCCCCACTGTGTTTTAGATACATGAATAGATTGGATTTCTATTTCAGTAGCTTCATCCTCAAATGTTCATGCCGGCTTATTTGCACACAGCTAGCCCAACCGCATCCCAAAACCAGCCCAGCTCATCTCCACCTCCCTAACCTGTTTTTCCTCTCACCTATCCCCTCCTCCCATCTCAAGCCCCACCCCCATCTCCTATCTATTAACATCATCCTGCCCCCTTGACCTGTCCGTCCTCCCTGGACTGACATATCTCCTCCCTACCCCCCCCACCTACACTCACCTTTACTGGCTCCATCCCCGCCTCTTCGCCTTGTCTGCCTCCTCTCCACCTATCCTCTCCTCTATCCGCCTCCCCCTCTCTCCCTATTTATTTCAGAACCCTCTTCCCCTCCCCCATTTCTGATGAAGGGTCTAGGCCCGAAACGTCAAGTTTTCCTGCTCCTATGATGCTGCTTGGCCTGCTGTGTTCATCCAGCCCCACGCCTTGTTATCTCTACAGTTGACAGATGTGGTCTGACTAGGCAGTTTATGTACGGATTAGAGATAGAGTTTCCCATTTGGGTGCAATTAGCAATCTAGGTGCAACAGACACTCATTTGTGAATTGAAATTTTGCTCAGGTTCCTGCTCAAACCTATTCACTGAATGTAAAACTTTCTGTGAACCAGTGCAATTGAGCAGGATTTGAGGAAGTAGATTTTTAAAACAAGTTCTGTATGAAAAAAAATCTACGATATATTTACTGTTTTATTTTGACACAGCTGAACCGGAGTTTATCACTGAAAATAACTATTTCTATCAGTGTGAGTAACCTGATTTTGAAAAACTGAGCTTCAACAAAGTTATGCAGAACCATTTATGTGTTTTGTTTATATATGGTATTCAGACTCTAAGTAAATTGAATATTTATTTTCAAAGGTTTTAACTGTTGGCACCCCTGTGTCTAAGAAGCAGATTAATTTCTAGATCTTCCTGGAAAGCTCATATACAATTACAACAAAAGTAAACATCCATTGGCGATGAATTCAGTCAGTGGTCAGGGCCAGTTTTGGGACCAGGGTGTCACGTAATGTTTATTTTGTAAAACAACATTTAGGATCACAGATAAGTGATTTGTGGGAAGGGATTTGAAGTCAAAATTCCTTCATCTAGTGCTCTGGTTTGGCTGCTCCTTGACAGTTTTCAGTGAATGGTTCAGAAACTCTGGGCCGGGTTGTCAATTGTAAATCAAAGCATATACTGATGAACTCTTGTGTGTGCCATAATTTAGAATGTATTCACGGCTGGGAACTGGCATTAAATTCTGGCCTAGCTGTCAAGACTTTTTATGATCTTCTCCATGTTAACTATAGGAATGAGTTAAAGAACACTAAGGTCTAATGTGTATAGTTGCACAAGACCCTTATTTACAAATTGTCAATATTAAATTAGCACTGTCATTGAGAACGGTCATGGGCAAGCCTGTTCCCTCATCAACTCTGAAGCTACCTTGAAACTGTATTGAGGAAAGGGTCAAAGTTGTGATTTCCTAGTCTGGGCTGTGTTGGTTGACCTTATCCGGGACAGCTGTATTGCCTGCAGCATTTGCTCCTATAGCTTTTAGGTAAGGAGTGAATATTCATGCAAGGTTCCCCAACCTGGTTGCTGTATTTTGCTGCAAATGCGCAGATTCGCACGCGTCAGCCTTGGTTATGATGTCACATGCTATAAGGTGTGTTTCATTTACATGAATTGGCCATAATGTGGTTGATGAATTGACGACGCTATTTGGATAACACAAACTTACTGCTGTACAGGTATAGCAATTTTCTACAGCGATTTCCCGATAACATGATTTTCTGTGGTAATTTTCTATAACGTGATTTTCTATAATGCATGGTCACACAAGAACACAACTATTGTGTTAGAGGAGAAATACCTGTACAGCCTGATGGTGCTAATAAATGCTTGAATAGTGGCTAATTCAAAGGGATGTCAGACTATAGCCAGATTGCATAGAAGTTTTAAAAAGACCCAAAAGTTTGGAGAAAATTGAGGTGGAAATAAACAAAGCCCCATGGAGTATCATTGTGAGAAGCGGTAATCTCTCACTGGTGTAACGTGGAGCATGCATGTGTGAATAGTGGAGACAGTGGAAGCACTCTAATTCTTTCATCGGAATCATGCTGTCCTTCTCTTGGGCTGAGGTGTTTGATACTGGCATTACCCATGAAAAGCACTAACATAACTGACAGAAGTGTTTCAAGTACCACAGTAGTGTACAGTGAACACATAACAAGCAATCACCAGATTAAGCTTGAATATAAACTTTAATGCAGTTAGAAGAGGTGTTATTTTGGGCACATAAAAAGATTTAAATAACACTATAAGACTCAGGCTCCACAACTATGATCAGAAGAGAGATTGAGGGAGAGGTTCAACTGGTGGCTTCTTCCATACTCCTTCAATATTGTATAATCTACCCTGCAATGAGCCCTATACACTTCTGAGAGGGTATATTCAGTGCCCATACAATCTAAATGACTGGGATGCTGGTGACTTTCTTTCTGATTTGTGTTGGAATGCTCTCTTTGGGTGCACTTTGTACAAAGTTTGGTTAGTCTACTGAAATTCCAAATATCATTTGTTTTTAAAAATTAGGGGTCATCATTATAAAATGTAATGATGCTGAATGTTGCTTAGAGTTCATGACTATTGTTGTGAGAGTTCAGAATTTTACATGGAAGCCTACCTCGAGGTCGTCCCATCTCATGGACCAGATACATCCCACACCAGTGTTGTGCTTCTTCTGCATTTGGATCTGTACATTGTGGTTAAAGGCACTGTGAGTTTAGGATCGAGCAGTGCAATTTGATGGACTGTAACATGTTTCCCTCTGGGTGTCAAACTGCAAGAGGACAGGGCTCAGTTACATAGAGATTGAGAGCTTTCCATCATTAAGTCACATGCCTTAGGTCATATGGCAATGATATCATGACCTTTAAAGGTAAATCACATATCTACTGTGAGACACAATGCAACAATCTCAGCTCATATTCTCACCTAGCTTCATTAGCAAAATAACATACATTCTTAAAATATGCTTGTCACACCATTCGCTTATTTCACATATCATTTTTGTCTGGTTAGCAACTCTTCTGCCAGTGGAAACCATGTTTTCATGTTCACTTTATCAATACTATTCCTGATTTCTGAACATCTCTACATAATCTTCTTTTAACCTCACTCCTCCATTTTATGAACAATCAGTTTCTCCAGTCTCTTTGTTAACCAAGAGCTTTCATCCCGAGTATACTTTGAAACCTTTTCTGTCAATCTCCTCTGCAACTTCTCCAAAAGGAAACCCAGCAACCTTCGTAAAAGTGCGGGGTCCAGAAGTAGATAAAATTACTCCAATTGAAGCCAAACCAGTGATTCAAAAAAGTTCAACATAACATCCTTGCTTTTGCACTCTGCCTCTATATATCAATGTGCCAGCATTGTTGGTGGCTGCTTTCCAACAGTTGGTCAGCTGTTGCTAGTTTAATGAGTTGGCATGTAAGCCACAGGAAGTCAATGCGCGAAAGTCAGCATGTACAATATTACTCCGTAGCACAACAGCTTGGGTCTTCTAACTCCTCTTGATTGATGACATAAAAGACAAGAGTGATTTTATTTTTTTTTAATTTCATTGCATCACTACATGTTGCCCTATTTACTCACCAGTAGACTGGCTATTGCAGCAGTTGTTGTACACAGCCCCAGCTTGTTGTAACATTTTCAGTGTAAGCATCAATTTTTAAAGCCCTGGGAGAGCATTGGCATCCTCTTTTACATCTTGCTTCGTTCAAAAAATAGCTCTCACTGTCAACAGCAATTCTAATATAGAAAAAGAAGAGCTTTTAGTATAGAAAATGTTTCTAAGGTGCTTAACACTGGTGTAAGTTTTAAATAAGACCAGTGTATGCTTTCTGCCTTTCCTGTTGCTTCTGCTTTAATGATGTTGGCATCACAGACTGATTAATTTACATCTTCTGCCAACATTTATATGCATATTGTTAGCTCAACCTGAGCTGCTGAAATGGTAGTTCTTATCATGGAAACTTATAAATGAATATGTTGGGACAAAAGATGGTCTGTTAGGTGACACAATCACTAAACTTGGACAATCAGGGTGGGTTTAAGGAACAACTTAAATGAAGAAGTAAAGGACTTTAGGAAGGGAATCAGTGTGTAGATCCTAAACAGTGGAACAAGTAGCAACTAACTAGGTAAAGGGATTACGCTTACCCGCGCACCCATATCCACCCACACCCACCTATCATCCTCTCCCAGCTGATGGCCCAAATCCCTTTCAGCTATTCTCCATAATACAGTGACCTCATCTCATTTCCCATCTCCTCTCACCCAGGCCATGGCCAGACTCTCATTCACCTCTTCCTGACTATTGGCCAGGCCTGACTCTTAGTTCCCTCTTCCTGATGCCAGTGTCTCCCTGCAATGCTCCCATTCTCATTCTCAAAGACTCACTGATGTGGCTCTGGGCCTTTGACTGAGTGAAACCATTCACATAATGTTGCTCACTTTCCACCAATCACAAGGCCTATCAGCATCAGCCTGGCGCAGTACTGTCCCGGCCTGGTGCCCTCAGCCTGACGTGGTGGTCTGAAGCAATTTCCCAGCCTCATGACCCTCAAGGTGAAGCCCAGTGTTGTCTGGAGTCAGGGCTTGGTGCAGACTGGAAGCTAGGTACTTGCATGGTCTGCTGTTCTGAACTTTTATTTCTGCAGTACTGGGACATTTTATTTCTCTATTGTAACTAAAGAAGCTGTACCCACGTACCTTGTACCTAAGTCGGCACTGTGATTGGCAAAATATAAACTTTTCACTATACTCACTGATAATATGTGACAATAAAGGCTAATTCTAATTCTAATTCACTGTACCAAGGAATGCTTGGCCAGGCTAAATGGGTAGTCCAGAGAAATCCCAGGGTAGAGCTCATGAGATCCCTGAAACAAGTGGAAGAAGAATCTACAATAAGGTTACATGCCACGGTACAATGATGATAATTTTTTGGTGTATCTCTGAAAGGTATCCTATACACTAGTGTAGTGATTGGAACCACGACCATGTGGATCTCATTGATTATGAGACTCTTGATTGAGATTGTTAACCTGGGCCAATCAGGGAGCCTTGGCTGATAGATATAAACAGGAGATTCAGAAGGTCTGAAAACAACAAAATGCTGGAAATCACAGCAGGTCAGACAGCATCTGTGGAATGAGAGCAAGTTAACGTTCCAAGTCTAGATGACTCTTCAGCAGAACAGATCCCAGCATCTGCAGTAATTTGTTCTGAGATTCATAGGGTCTCCTCAATCTAGAGACTGGCTCTGAGTTGCCTGGTCAGAGTACATGTACCATGCACGTGTAAATAACGGGTAACTTGGTGATGGGATAGTAGTCCTGTGCAGTTATTTCAGGTAGCAAAACAAAGTACAACAACAAGTTGCACATCATCCTGACCTATCACCATTTCTCATTGCGGATGGGTCAAAACCCTTGAGCTTCCTTCTCCAGCACACTGTGGGTGTACCTACATCAAAGGACTTCAGCAGTTCAAGAAGGCAGCTCACCACCAATGCCTTGAGGGCATTTAGAAATGGACAATAATTATTGGCCTTGCCAACAACACTCTCTTCCCAAGAACAAGTTTTAAAAATGCATCCTTTGATATATGCCCTGATTACCACTGCTGGCTGGTATATGGGCCAAGGGTTTTTGAGGTATTTCGCAGCCACCAATTCTCCTTTGTCTCCACTGTGTCTGAAGTATCTAGAATGTCCAGTTATCAGTGGTAGAGAAAAAAACCACTGGTGAGTTTGACCAGAAGAGGCATTTGCCTTGACTAACGAAATGGTTCGTTGCCTGACTGCAATAAGTTTAATTAAATGACAAGTCAATCTTAATTACTAAGGATTTTCAGGAGCTGTACAAACAAAAACCTTCTCCACATGAAAGTCACCATAGTCCCAGGAGACCGTGGGGTTGCTCTATCATTTGAGTGAGATGACTGGTGGTGAGTTTAACATAATGATCACCACCTTCATGGCAAGCTCAGATGATACAGGAGTTGAACCCACTCTTGAGTTGAACCCACAGTTGAGCTCTCACCGACTCTGCATCATAAGCCAGCCCTTAGCCAACTGAACCAAACCAACCGACATGTCCACCCCAAGACTCTATGAAACATCATCAGGTTATATTGAGATAATGCAACTTTATTGTTACCTCTTTCAGAAACAGTACTTATACAAAAGATCCCTGTCACTTGTCCCGAATAGTACTCAACTGTTAATGCTGATATTAAATTTGAATTGTATACGCACAGCTAATATTTAAAATATTCACAACACTAGTGAATCCTAACAGTTCACCTTCAATCTTAAATAAACTGTTATCAACAGTGGGAAAGTGGTTTGAAATGTATCCCATGCTAATGAAAGTTCATTGATCTGAAACATGAGCTGTTCCTACTCCCACAGAGCCTGTCTGATCTGTTGTGCATTCCAACAAATCTTGTGCTTATTTTGGGTTTCCAGCACCAGTTCTATTTTACTTGGTCAATCCACTTCTGTTGGAATGAAGTTAATCCTAAACCGTAACCTTTCAGAGAATGGGCTTCCAACTTTAATTAAAAAACCAGCACTGGAGACATTCTCTTGCATTTTTATTGCATAAATTCATTTTTAAGCAAAGAGACATTGCCCTCAAGGTTATTCTAAACAAAGCTATGATTTCAATTCATCCTATTTGATATCTCCCATTAGAAAAGGATGTCATTAAGAAATTGAAAACCTGCAATCTTAGCAATTCTCAATGACATTATGATCTTACCAATGCCTTACTTGTCGCTGTTCTGATTAAGTATTATCCATTCCACAACATATGTCTGTGCAGTATAACCGAGAGATTGGGCAAAGGGAAATATAATTCAGAGCTGACTGTTTGCAATAACATGGGAAATACATTCAGAGTGATTTCTCCTGGTCAGTGTTATGGTACTTTTATTGTTTAAGGGATTTGTGCATTGCTGGCTCAGCTAGTATTTATTGCATATCCCTCATTGACCTTGAAGTTATAGTGGCCAATATAGTATAGTGCTTCTTGAAGCATTTTTTCTGGAGTAGGTACACCCAAAATGCTGTTGGGAAAGAAGTTACAGGATGTTTGCACATGAACAGTGGAGGAATGGTGATATCGACATGGGTGTGTGGCTCAGAGGGAAACTTGCAGGTGATGGTTGTTCCCATGCATCCACTGCCTTTGGCCTTCTCGATGATGGAGAAGGTGGATTTGGAAGGTGCTATCTAAGCAAGCTGCTGCCTTCCGTACATGGTATGCTTTGCTGGCACTGTACATCAGGGATGGAGGGAGAGGTTGCTAAAATGTTAAATGTTATAAATACATTTGATTTGAATCTGCTGTATTGTGCAGAATATAGTTTTCTGAATAATTATTTAACATGTCACACTTATTATGTGGTGGTATGTTATTGTACAGATTTCAAACCAGACACGCAGTGTAACTATAAAACAGTTACATAAAGTCATACAGCATGGAAACAGACCCTTCACTCCAACCAGTCCATGCAGACCATGATCCCAAACTAAACTAGTTCCAACTGCCTGCGCTTGACCCATATCTGTCCAAACATTTCTTATTCATGTACTTGTCTAAATAAAGTCTTGACTTCAGTTGCTGGTTGTGCAATGTAATACGCTAAGTCAGTCAGATACCTGTGGTCTAATGTACAGTGACATCAGTAAGCATGGATATGTATGCCTGTGATATGAAAGTGGTGTAAGTAGTTAGTGTTGCCAATAAACCTCAAGACATTTGTCTCAACAAGAACCTGGTGTCTGTGGTATGTGTTACATGTGCGGACATATACAGTAGTACTCAGATCATATTATTACCGCAGGGCTGTTTTAATCAAGAAACTATAATATGGGCAAGACATGCAACCATCCAGTATCACTGCTGTTCTAAGTAACCATTTTTATCAGGAAACAATACATTTCAATGATAAACTGAGAAAATGCAGACTACTCTTGAACTCTTAACTCTACTTTTCCTCATACCACACACTAAATGCAAGAATGAGCAGAATGACAGACAGGCAAATTACACTGGAGCTGATTACATGCCTGACCTGCCTATTGATATTAGTATTTTTCCTGAACCTCACCTCACCTTATTGTCATGACACCACAAAAATAGGCACTTAACTTTATAGTGTGCATTCTATCAATCCACAGTTAACCGAAGAATCAATGTGTGATATTGTACCCAAGGAAACCATTCAGTCTATTTTTGCGTGCGCTGGTTCTTCTACTGTCTTGCTATTTCCACAAAGCTATGAGCACTTTTCCACCTCCTATAAATGTTCAATTCCCTTTTGAAAGTTAATGATTGAAGATCCCTCCACCACCATTTTCCAACAGGGCATTCTAGATGACAACAATTCACTGTTGAAGACCCAAGAGTAATGCAGTGCAAGTTGGTATTGCATGGGCAGCTCTTTTCTATCATATTGCTTTTGATTCTTTTATCAAATGTCTCGAAGCACTATTTAGTTACTGATCCTTCTTGCACATGTACTGTATCAAAACCATTGGTGATTTCAATCATGTTGATCAATTTGCTCCTTAACTTCTCTGCTCTAAGGAGAACAATCCCCAGTTTTTCTTGTCTCTCTGTGTAACTCAACTCTTTCCTTCCTGGTGTTATTCTCATAAATCTCTTGAGAGTCCAGGTTTCTACATCCTCTTTCTTTTAAAAACATAGACACCATACTCCAATTGGAGTCTAATTAGTATTTCATCAAAGTCACTATTTATAAAACTAAGAGCTTCACATGCTTTTTCTTTAACAATCCTGACATCTCATCCTGATGTCTTCAAAGATTTGTGTACATATGTTGCCACATCTCTGTGCACTTCCATCCCCTTCAAGATTGTACCATTTGTTTTATGTTACATCTCCTCACCTTTTTGTTTTAAAGTTGAAATGTCATTAAGTATATTCAAGGCAGAGGCAGATTGTTAGTCATTGAGGGAATCAAGAGTTATCGAGAAAAGGCAGGAAAATGTAGCTGAGGATTATCAGATCAGCCATGATCTTACTTACTGGTGGATCAGTCTTGATGGGCCTGCTTATCTCCTACATTGTATGATCTTACAGATACAGCAAAGGTCCACACCATCAGGCTGTGCCGCTGCATGTTAGATTTTCCTTGAAGCTGTCTTAGGCAAGACACTTTCATCCCATCAACCGGATTGAATTTAAACCTTGCCTCAGAGGTGATGGAACAACTTGTCAGCCCTCATGACTCGTAGTTCAACATTGAGCTGACACCAAATGGTAGTCTCATGGGGATGCCCAATGTGGTAAACCAAATCTCTCATTGGTTGTGTGGAAAGAGTTCTATTATTTTAATGCTAAAGCATGTTGTTCGGAGTTGCAGTGTCCAATTATGTTATCCATGACTTGTGAGTATTTGACACAGGCAATGTTATCATCTGGTGCAAAGTTGGATAGTTTCAATTATTCAGCATGAACGTTGTCCCTTATTCTTCTAAAATGCTAAACCCTTGCCCCATCCAGAGAAAAGTCATTGTAATAATGATGCCCTATTTCTGAAAGTCCAATGTACTCTTTTATGGCTACAGTTAAATCAAAAAGAATTACTTTTGCAACAAGTCTCTAAAGTAGGCTAATTTAGTTTCCTGTATGTGATCTACAGGTTTGACTATTACACTGGAGAACGTTCATCACTCAAGCAAGTTTAATGGAGAGAATCCAGGCATTCATGGTATCCTCTGCTGTTAGCACTTTCCCATCGTGCTCCTGTAATATGATTTCAAAACCATTCAATTGTGAAATGCTTTTATTGCCGCATCAGTGACTATCGGCCCTTAACACTATTCAGTGTCAACTTGGAAAAAGAAGCCCAAGTGCAGAATTATTCAAACATCCTGCATCATTTAAAGAGGAAAGGAATTCTTAATGCCCTGAGATGGCAATATCTGTCCCATTCTTGCTACTCCTCTACTGTCACTATTGACAATGTATTTTACTTTTGAGTTTCAGATTGGTAGTGCCATGTAGTGCAAAGATATTGCATGAAACTTCCCCATGAGTGATGTCATACAGAAAGTCACACTTGAGTGAAGAGTTCATGATCTCACAGGGCCAGAACTATGAACGCGAAGCTCAGCAGAAAATCCCTGCAGCCAATGGTTTATAATAGAAACACGAAACAGCTGGGCTACTGGCATATATTTTCCATATATCACTGAATATTTACTTTAGATCTCTTTTCGATCGCACTTTAGTTTTAATGAGTATTGGGCATGGACCAGCTGATAGCATTTTCATCTCTGAGTCAAGGGCTCCTAGATCAAGTCTCCTTCTAGGACTGACGCACAAAATAAAAGCTTGACAATGCAGCAGTAAACCCATCAGCTCTCTCAGGAGGATGATTAAGTTCTTATGGCACTGTTTTGGAGAGCAGGGGAGTTATGTCTAAATCAACACACCGAAAACAGATTATCTGCTTTTTATCACATTGTTGGTTGTGGAACTTGTCGTGCATAAATTGGCTGCCACATTTCCAACAATACAACAATAAGTACACTTAAAAAACACCTTAAAACACCTGAAGAAAACTAGTTGCTAACAAAAGTGCTGTATAAATGCAAATTTTCCTTTCTTTATCTCCTCATATCTTGCACTGGACGCAAGACTGAGAAAGTACACATCCTATGTGTACTATGATGCTGCCACCATCCTCTTTAAGTGTAACTGCAGGATTTGCTTGGCCTGGTGTGATAGAGGAAAAGTACTAACTGCTCCAATCAGTTGAGTCTCTTATATTGAAAACTAAGTCATTCATTGCATGTTGGCAACTAGTTAGTTGCAAGTCACATTGATACGACAGATATTGTTGCAGAGACTGTGAGAAGAATCTGGATGTTACATTCTACTGCCTTGATATCTTCAACTGTCCTGTCCGTGAGTGCACATGATGACATAAAACTGGACTGTGGAGGATTATTACAATCCTCCGTATTAACCCTTTCAGGCCCTTTCAGACCCATCTTCCCCCAAGCCTTATTTATCATCATTAATGTTATACATTTGTGTATGTAAATACATTTACCACTACCCTTCTTCCCCAGATCTCTGACTTTACAAATTCAGATGATCTTGAGGTTTCACTATTCTCCCAGAGAATGTTCTCTTCAGAGTTGAAAGACTGATAGCTCAGTGATTGGAAGATTATTGTCTTTGAATCTATACAACCCTTTAAACTGGAAGAGTTTTAGTGTCTTGGATTTTTTTCAAGCAAGGTTATAATAACTGCTGAAACAGACTATATTTCTTGCAATGTCTTGAATCGCTGGACCTTGGTTGTTCTATTTCAGTGGTGGCTTTCATAGAGTTGGATGCACTATGTCTTCAATCTGTCTCAGCAGATCTTTATTCCCAATCTTCCTGTAGGTCTGTGCTGAACTATGTACATTTTTCATTCAACTTGTTTTGTGGTTTTGGACTTCCTTATCCATCCAGAACCATAGCATTCATAAAATTAAAATTCAACATTTTGGAGCTAAACCAAAAGATTCCCACATTTCTTACGGCTTCACTAGATGAATGTCACCGTTTATGGCCTTAGTAAATCATTCCCACTTTCATAATGGATTTACTGAATAAATCCTGCTACCTGCAGCTTTAATAAATGATGCTTATTTTAATCACCATTTTATGAAATAATTCCAGTCACTTGTGACTTGAAGAGATGAATCCAACTCAATTTATATATTTTCTTTTTCTGGATGATTCCTGCTGTCTGTGGCTCCAAAAATGAGTTGGGTTTTTCAGTTTTTTTTTCTTAGATGGTTTCCATTGCCCATGATTTTAATAAATTTTTCCTGCTTTTAACACCATTTTAATAAAGGGATTGCTTACCTTTTTCTGTGGCCTAAATAGAGTCTTCTAACTGTCTACCTCCAATAGACCAGAGCTGCTTAGGACTTTAATCTACTCTTTTATCCCCTTAATTCTAATATTGCAATATTGCTGAGCCTGCAATCTCAGTACAAATTGCTTTTGTCACCCTTGATTCCCCTTGCTATAGCTATTCCTCATAGCACCTGCCTGCTATAGCAGCAATGCTCTATCTGACCTGAGAGTGCTTTCTATACATCTCCCTTTCCCAGTCTGTTAACACTGCACTGTTTTAATTTCTTTCCTTGTGCTGCATGAATGTTAACTTTACTTATAGGGCTACTGATGTCCAATCAGCCTCTGGCTGACCCCCAACTTGAGACTGTTGCTATAGAACACAAGGTACAGATTGCAATGGATTCTATTTCTGCTTCAGCGTAACTAATTCTCCTTTGCCAGGCAGTGCCTAACATTCCTGATGCAGCTTCTCACTTACTAGGTCTGAGATGATTTTACCATTGACTGTACAGTCAAAGAGACGCACAGCACGAAAACAGACCCTTTGGTCCAACTCGTCCATGCTGACCAGATATCCTAAATTAATCTAGTCTCATTTGCCAGTATTTGATTCATATACCTCCAAATCCTTCCTATTCATTTACCCATCCAGATGTCTTTTAAAATGTTGTAATCGTTCTAGCCTCCTCCACTTCCATATACGCACCACCCTCTATGTGAAAAAGTAGCCCCTTAGGTCCCTTTTAAATCTTTCTCCTCTCACCCTCTAGTTTTGGAGTCCCCTACCCTGGGGAAAAGGTTTTGGACTCCCCTACCCTGGGGAAAAGACTCTTTCATGCTGGATTTTGTCATGGTATGTTTCATCTGTAAGTTCTTTCCTAATGTTAACTGTCTGCGGGAACAGGAAACTTAAAGCTGATCTGTAGATGCTAAAAAAATCTTCAGACTTCCACTGCTGCCACCATGTTACAAGAGGCAGCTAAATGAAATCTGCCCTGCTACTTATCATGTTGCATGCGCAGCCAAGCTGAGTCTGCGACTTACCATGTGGTAGGTTTGTTGCTGCAACCATCCTCTTTCATCTACAGGACCTGCTTTGTCTAGTGCAGTGGAGGAAAATCACTTCCTGGTCCAACTGGAAGAAGCCCTTGTATTGAACAAGAAGTACTTTATTTCCTGTTCCAAAGAGATGGGTCGCTGAACCCAAAACGTTAATTCTGCTTTCTCACCACAGATGCTGGCAGACCTGCTGAGTTTCTCCAGCAATTTCTGTTTTTGTTTCCGACTTCCAGTGTCTGCATTTCTTTGTTTTTTTGATAGATGTCATGGAATTCAGTATAATAATCTATGCTTTTCACAGCTATGTGATAAAGTGATGTCATGTAAAAGAACAATGTTGTTCCTTTAACTTTTGCATTTATAAACATTATTTACTCATAGATCTGTTAATCAGGTTTCATCGCTTACTTTCTTTTGCATTGTGCCAGGCTGCCAGTCGCTTCCCGGATTGCAATTTCTGTAGGTTGCATATTAATATTTCTCATTCTACTACGTCCAAACTGTGGGCTGAATTGTAATTATCTAAAATGTTAATAAGCTGAGCAGCTCGTCACCCACCTTCAGCCTATCAGTCCTCCCCAGGCAACACCCAACATAGTAACTGACCTACCAAGTTCAGTATTACACCTGCCATTCCCACTGAGTTTGTGCGAGGCACGGTTCCTTGAGTTTAAAAACATACTGGAACGACCAAAATGAAGTATGTAAATAGAACTTTTACAAAACGCCCTTCAAGGACATAGGGGACTGGAGGAGTAGGTGTTGTTTCCCTGCTTATCTGGTCATAGGGCTTTTGGAACAGAATAAAGTGGAGAATGCATTTTGTCAAACTAGCTAAGGGTTAAATTGAGAGAGGCCAGTCAGGCTATTGTCTGGGGCAAGTTGTGCTAAAACTGTATACAGTTCACTGGTCAGGTTGTACCCCAATATTATGCCCAGTTCTTGTCACCAATGGAGATGCTCAAATGCTAGGGTTGGGAAGCAGGAGTGGGTGCATTGAAGGACACTGAGAGAGATTCCCTTGTGACAACAGATTGAATAATTGAATGACGCTAGAGAAACATAAAAATTTCCGGCACTGAAAGATGGCCAAATGACCTTCTTCATCCATGTATGTTGCAGGATTTATCAGCTGATCAATAATGCCTCCATTATCTTGGCTTCTGTCCCATTATTTTTATCCCTGACTCTTTTCTGCACCATTGGCCTTAGCCCTTTCACCTTCTTAAATTCAAAAATACCCACATTTACTGTAATTAGAATGTTCCCAAATGCATGAGTTGGTCAAATGTCACTGCAGAAATAAATTTAGTGCATTTTAATTAGCTGCAACAACACAGGATTAAAAGCAGATAAATCCTGAACCTTTTCATCAAGGAACAGTTTGGGTTCTGATATCCAGTTTAGGCTTACGTGGTCCCATCTAAATTTAACTCAAATGATCTTTCATCAACCAGTTCACTTTATTTTAACATTTAGTCTACCAATCTCCCGTCAGAAACACAAAAACTGTTGAGAAAAATTAACTATACATTACCAATGATCAAGAGTCAGGCAACAAAGTTATTAAATAAGAGGCAGTTATTTAAAAGGGAATCTCTGGGAGCCCCGTTGAATGAAGGATGTTGGGTTGGCTCCATGTGGAAGAACACTTGGAAACACCCAAAGCTCAGGGTGGGAGGTGGGTGCTGCTGATATAACCAGGCTATCTTGAGTGCGACTCAAGATGGAGGTATCCTCTGAAGATTTTAGAAAGTGTAATCATAAAAGACGGTCACAGCGGCCAGGCATACGGTATATAAGAAGAAAAAGAAGAATGAAAAATAACTTTATAAACAGGTCGTACAATTTTACAGACATAGCAGGAACTGCAGATGCTGGACAATCTGAGATAACAAGGTGTAGAGCTGGATGAACACAGCAGGCCAAGCAGCATCAGAGGAGCAGGAAGGCTGACGTTTCGGGCCTAGACCCTTCTTCAGAAAATTCCTCATTTTTATCCAGCTGTACGCCTTGTTATGTACAATTTTACAGGGTGTGCTTAAACAGAACGACCTGGGGACATATGCAGACAAAGTTTTGAAGGAGGCAGGACAAAAAAGTTTTCTCTAAAAAATATTTCATGGTATTTTGCCGTGCCCACAAAGGAATAGTGTACAAAGTTTCGGTGAAACAATAAATTTATGATTTATGCCAGACTTTTCAAAATCTTGGCTAGGCTTCAACTAGTTGTGATCAATTCTGCGGCGCATACTTTAATAGGGTTGATAAGGCATTAGGGATGTTGTAATAGAAATAGCAACAAGGATGACAGCCTTCAGTGACATTGGGAGGCTGGAGAAGCTAGCACAGGGAAGGTTAAGGGGAAAGTTTATGGATGTGTTAAAAATCAAGAGTGGTTTTGATCAAGCACATAAAGGAAAACTACTTCCAGTGCTTATTTGGTTCAATAATGAGAGGACACAAAGCTGAAAATTGTTGACAAAAGAACCAGAGATGATGTGAGGAATATGTGCATTTTTATAGCGTGCAGTTAGGACAAGTTTGAAAGGGTGACAGAAGCAGATCTAACAGTAAAAAGAGAACCAGGTAAATACTGGAAGGGGAGAAAATTTACAGGGGAAAGAACAGGGGAATATGATTAATTAGATGGCTGTACCAACAAACCAGTTGGGCATGTTGGACTGAATGGCCTCTTTCACAGCTATAGCAGTTTACGATAGTACAATAAAATATAAAACAATTCTCTATTTTAAGCTTGTTTATTGCAAAAATCAACACATCTATTTCGTGATAACAAGGTGTGGAGCTGGCTGAACACAACAGGCCAAGCAGCATCATAGGAGCAGGAAAGCTTGACGTTTCGGGCCTAGACCCTTCATCAGAAATCCAGCTCTACACCTTGTTATCTCGGATTCTCCAGCATCTGCTGGTCCTATTATCTCTGATACATCTATTTCGTAATGTGATTACACGATACCCGTAACTTTTGTTGACAGACCTTCCATTTAGTAATTATTAATGTTTCATTAACATCCTCTCAGCATTTTCAATACTTGTTTGATTCAGGCTTTGGCAGGGCATTCTCATGTAAATCAGTCTTCACCAATCCTAGGAAGTGATTTCAATCTTTTATTATAAATTGCTGTCCTGCTGCGTGACACTTAGAATATCCATATGTTTTGTTTAATATGGATGTTTTTCATCACAGAAGCTCTTTTTCAATCTAATTAAGGCAATTTAAATCATCATATTTACCTTCCACCAAAAAAAGTGGATTAATAGTTTTTGCTTACTTTCCCCAGTCATTTGCAATAGTTGCAATGTTTAATTTTCTCCACTAATTTAAATAGTGGAGAAAAGGAACCTGTAGGATGTTCCAAGGTTAAGCGATGGTTAGGTACTTATATAATGATTACCACACTCAGTTGCTGATCCTTTCTTTCTAAGGACAAAGAACAAATGCATGCATTTACAATTGTTTTGTTGCATGCTGTACAGTATACAAAGTTAAATGTTTTAAAATTGTTTTTAATTGTATGCAGGTAATAGGCATCAACTGGGGATGTACCTGTTTCCCTATAAATTCTGCTGACTACATTAGGGAGGCATAGTGGCTGCCTCACAGAGCCAGGGACCCGGGTTTGATTCCACCCTTGAGCGACTGTCTGTGTGGAGCTTGCACGTTCTCCCTGTGTCTATGTGGGTTTCCTCCGGGGCTCCGGTTTCCTCCCACAGTCCAAAGATGTGCAGGCTAGGTGGATAGAACATGCTAAATTGCCCGTAATGTTCAGGGATGGGTAGACTAGGCGGGTTATAGGGGAATGGGTCTGGGTGGGATGCTCTGAGAGTCAGTGTGGACTTGTTGAGCCGAAGGGCCGGTTTCCACACTGTAGGGATTCTTAAAAAAAAATGGACTGTAACTATGATTATTGAGCTGGGAGGTCTGTGCTTGTCATGTGCAACTCTAAATGAATGCTTATAAAAGTGTACGACTATTGGCTCTGGTTCATCCTTCAC
Source organism: Ginglymostoma cirratum (assembly GCA_024137785.1). Classification (NCBI taxonomy): domain Eukaryota; kingdom Metazoa; phylum Chordata; class Chondrichthyes; order Orectolobiformes; family Ginglymostomatidae; genus Ginglymostoma; species Ginglymostoma cirratum. The sequence goes on from JAHRHZ010000019.1 coordinate 19,245,263, forward strand.
AAGGCATTTTGGATATATAAGAAGAAATAAGATTATTACCTAGCGAATGATCTTTCTATTACCATTTGTCACTGATCACTCTCCAGTCTAAATTACCTGCTCTACTGTTTTTTTTAACAATATTATTGATGTTCCTCTGAGTTTCTCTTCCTTCTTCCAAGCCAAAAATAGACCATGTGTCCCAAAGAGCTAATTACACATTCAATGAATATTTTTTCTAAAAATGTTTTACGACAATAAGAGATAAATCTTCCTAAAATTCAGTGAGACTTTGGTCAGACCATACTTGGAGTACTCTGTGCAGTTTTCATTCTCCACATTCAAAGAAGAATATATTTGCTTTAGAAAAAGGACAGTGAATGTTCATTAGGTTGTTCCTGGGATGAGACAATTGATGAAAGAGTGTGCAAATTGGGCCTGAAATCTTCGGGATTTAGAAGAATGAAGGGTAATCTCATTGAAACATAGAAGATTCTGATAGGATAGATGTTGAGGGAAGTTTCCCCTGGGTGCAGAATCTGCAACGAAGATGCACAATCTCTGGATAAAAGATCATTTGGGGTTGAGATGAGGAAACATTTTTTCAGTCAACTGTTTGAGATGCTTTGGGATTCCCTGCCCTAGAAGATTGTCGATGTTCTATTGTTGAGATTTTTTTAAATTAAAGACAGACTTTTAGGTCAGCTTTTGGCTGAGCCAGTGGTATTTGGGTGGTGGGTTCTTCTCCAGGTCACAAACTCTCCCTCACATGAAACAAACAAAGGTTCTGCTTTAGGTGCAGGCAAGGGGTTAATTGGTGAGGCTCAGGAAGTGACAGATAATCAATGGTTGGGGTGCTGGCAGGAATGGAGATGGAACATCAGGTTCCAGGCTGAATCAATAACCATCGCGATGACTGCCATCTGTGCATGCTTGGAAACGACGAAAGCATATCTGACTCATCAAATTGGCCTCAGAAAGCGGAGAGCTGGAATTCCAGATCGCGTCTGGAAGTGTTAGTGTTATTAAATGGTGTTGCTGTGAACAGGGTTTTTTTTTCAAAATTTCTATCTTTTTTCAATAAAACTTTCTCTGCGCTGCTGTTCCTGATCACGACAAGCTAGAGCTTACCCAGCTCCCCCATCTGCCTGACCCCATGAAAGCCTCTTCAACTTAGTGCCACGGGGTTGAAAACCTGAGCTGTCAGCTGTCAGCATTTTAATAGTGTGACTGAAAAGCCTTGGGTGGATTCACTTCCACAATCTTTCTTATTACAAGTCTATGTTCTTGATACCTGGTGGGGAAGGATAAAGTCTCTGACAGTTGAAAGATTTGATCTCAAAGATCTTCAAGATATTTCCAAAAAAAATAGCAAAACACAAGAAAGTAGAAGTGAAATATTTAACAATCACCAGAGGTGAATGAGGTTGGGGTTCTCCTCTTGATGACAGGGTAACAATCACACAATCATAGAGTTGACACAGTCCAGGAGGAGACCATTTGGTCCAATGTGCCCACAGAGTTGATACAGATAAACTATTTTGACTGTTCGGGCATTCTAGAACCAGGGGACATAGTCTGAGAATTCGAGACAGACCATTCAGGAGAGATGTTAGGAAACACTTGTATACACCAAGGGTGGTAAATATTTGCAACTCACTTCTACAAATGACAGTGGATGTTGATCCGTTGTTACTTTCAGATCTGACATAGATCTGAAATTTTTGTTAAACAAAGTTTTAAGGCAGGTATGTGGAGTTTAACCATAGATCAACCACGATCTCATTGAATGACAGAACTGGCTGAATGGCCTACTCCTGTAGCTGTGTTTCTATTGTAAAGACTAAAAGTTTTCACATTGTACTTATTAGCTAGTTACATCTCATCCTCGATTCATAATTGTGTCCTATGAGGTAAATAGCTCAACTCAGGAGTAAGTACATATTACTGTTACCGAAACATTCTGGTGTACAACTTAGTGACAAACAACAACTACGTTCTGGGGCTGAAACATGCACTGAACACTGGTCAGCCCCTCCTATTCTCCTAAAAAGTGAATTTTACTTAATGGCATTTGTGGCAAACTTTATTTCAAGCACAGCAAGATCTAAAACTGTAGAATTCACTGTCGCTGCATGTGAAACCAAGAAAGCAGACAGTTTTCGGCATTCCAGTAGATGTTGGGGGTGAATTTTAGAGGGAAAAACGGTTCTTCTGCTTGCATGCTGCATTCTCTGAAGGACAATGGGATTGCTAGAATAAGATGAACCTTTTCCAGTGTTTCTACTGTTCTTTCACCGAAACCGCAGCATCAAGTCAGGAGAAAGTCACAGTGTAACTTTGGTCAACATTTCTCTTCCAAAAAAAAAGCAAAGCACAAGAAAGTAGAAGTGAAATATTTAACAATCACCAGAGGCAAATGAGGTTGGGGTTCTCCTCTTGATGACAGGGTAACAATCACACAATCATAGAGTTGACACAGTCCAGGAGGAGACCATTTGGTCCAATGTGCCCACATTGGTTCTATTATCGAGTGCCAATCTCATGCCTTTTTCTCATTACTGTCCAAGTAGCTATCCAATGCCCTCCTAAAAGCCTCCTTCCAATCTGCCTCCACCGTATTTCCAGGCAGTGCTTTCCTTAGCCTAACGACGTACGATATGAAAATATTTTTCACAAACTCTCCAGGGGAGACCTGCCAACTCTTGTGGCCCTTGCCATAACCCTCCCATTACCAGGTCTCATTTCCTGGTGGGGCTCTGATGAGGGTGTACATATATTTCGATGCAGAAGGCATCACAGTCGTGTGCGATGGGCTTCATTGTTGTGAGGGCCCATTTGTTTCTGTGTCTCATGCATGTTGATAACTGAGGATAGGGAGCTGGCACAATTAATTCGCTGAGGGACCGAGGGAAATTCAAAAGATGAGAAAGCTAAAAAAGGAGCCAAGGTAGGTTCCTGGTAAGAGCTAGTAAAGGGAAAGGATTCCTCAACTAGATGCTATAACCTCCAGTAAGGTCCCAGGGAGATTCAAAAGATGAGAAAGCTAAAAAAGGAGCCAAGGTAGGTTCCTAGTAAGAGCTAGTAAAGGGAAAGGATTCCTCAACTAGATGCTATAGCCTCCAGTAATAAAATTCCATAGCTCTCTGTAGCTACTTGAAGGATATGTCCACCACTCATGGATTTCGAGGCCCCGTTTCTGACTAATTATTCAGGTAAAGGGAGGGGACGGGGAAAGGAGAATGGGAGGGAAATTCATTGTTGGAGTGGGAGTGTGATATTGGGTCTCTGCCCAACATGGCTACATTTTTCATTGCCAATACATCCATTCATGGACATCATAGCATGGGAATAAAATTGTATCAGAGATAAAAAGGTACTGCAGATGCTGGAGAATCCGAGATAACAAGCATGGGGCTGGATGAACACAGCAGGTCAAGCAGCATCATAGGAGCAGGAATATCTAGCCCAACTTTGTTGATTTAACACTTAAGTCACCTGTATTTTCACCTCTGTCCACTTCCACGGATTGAGTGTCACTTTGATTAAAAGATCCACGTTTTGCACCATTTCGCACAGAGTGCTGTGTGTTTAGTAAATGTTTGTGCTGGGACAGATTTCATTGCCTCGGGAAAGGAACAGAAATGTGGTGTTAAAGAGAGAAGGTGCACAGTCACTTTGTGTGACATAAAATAGCCATATGGTTCCATTTTTTGCCAACTGTCCCCTTGACTCGGAAGAGGAGACTGGCAAACATGCAGCAAATCCATTTTAAGATACCATGCTGTGAAGAGGAGTCTTTTGCAGGAAACTGCCGGAGTCATCTCTGATGGCAGACAGCTGCTGCTGGCTAATTGCAGTCAAAACTTTGCTCATAATTGTCAGTTTAAGAAAAACTAACTGTTGGTAAGTTCGGCTCCTCACCCTAAAAGTGGTGGTGAGAAAGAAAGGACTTTGCATCCCTTCTTTTAAAAGGGCAGTATGTGTTTCTCTACTTCTGACCACATTCAAAAGGTACTCTATGGATTACAGTGCACAACAAGGTTAGGAACTGTACTGTATGAAATATGAGAAGCAGAGCATGTTGTGCAGTGGTAGTGTCCTTACCTCTGAGCCAGGAGGCCTGCATTCAAATCCCACCTGCTCCAGAGGTGTGCTGCATAAGAAGTTGATTAAAAATATTGACAAAATGTGAGGTCTTTCTGCCACAGCAGCCAATTTGTACAGAGCAAGTGCTGCAAACGAGCATATTCTTTGGGTGGAGATGTTTGTAGGATCACTTTAAGATACTTCACATAGAGTCACTAAAAGGTCTGCCAACCCCATCTGCTGATATTCCAGGAAATACTGAGGGATATGACATCACAAGGATCTGGTGACTCGGCGCATGCGGGGCAAACTTGAGGAAGGGGAAAGACAAATAGGTGGAAAGGATAAGGCAAAAAGGGCGTACACACAGTTTGACTGAATGGCCTCTTTCTTCTAATGTAGCGTGAGATTGACAGCTCCAAAGACATTGAAGAAATACAGGAAAAACCGGTTACCTGTTCTCATAGTGATATAGAAAATAGGAGCATGAGTCGTCCATTTGGCCCTTCAAGCCTGCTCTGCCATTCAATATGACGAAGGCCAAATATCCAACTCATTACCCCGGTCCCACTTTATCCCCATTCGCTTTGATCCCTTGAGCGCACAGAACATTACTTGATGGCTTCTTGAAAACATTCAAAGTTTCCATCTCAACCACTTCTTCTGGCAGAGAAATCTAGTCTCAACACTGTCTGTGTGAAGAAATTTCTCTCATTTCAGTCTTAAATGACCTACTCCAAATTCTTAGACTGTGACCCTGTTTCTGGATTCCCCGATCATCGGGAACATCCTTTACCTTGTCTAATCCTGCTAGAATTTTATAAGTTTTTGTGAGATCACACCTTATTTGCCTAAACTCCAGTTAATATAGACCTAACCGACCCAGCCTGTCTTCATACGGCTGCCCTGCTCTCCCAGGAATCATTCTGGTTGGTCTCAAATTACATTGGCTGTTTCTGTCAAATGGGAACACCGATTCAATGTGATACTGAGTGAGAGGGATTGAACTTGTCTCTTGAAATTTGTATTGCTGAGTTTGAACAATTCCTTCCCCTGCTCTTGGGGAAATAAAGATTCTCAACGCACCACATTTTGCCCGGTCACAACCAACTCAATCTGTCACTGATCAATAACAGTAATTAATCTCTATTGCAGCATCCAGGCAGTTTCAACATATCATAACTTTGGCTCAGTATCTCCGCCCTTTCTTTCAGATCTGCAGCTCAAGTAAGCATCACCTCACCTAATTGGAGCACTGAGATCAGAGTCTGTAGGCCATTTGGATCTTTCTGTCCACTAGTGTCCACTGACATTAAGTCAGGCTTTTCCATGGTTGGGAGAGCAGGTTCCTTCTGAGGGAAGGTCACATGGTACCTGGACACAAGCTATGATTTGCTGACGCTTGGTCCTAATCATCATTGCCAGGCACTGACGGACACTCCTAATATTTTCTTTGACCTCCTGAAGATTCAGACTAATTCTGGTGGATACCTGGCCATTCTTGGAGAGTTGGCAGCCCTAGCCACTTCAAGGAGTGGTCAGGACCCCTTTGGTGTCCTGGTCTCTGAGGCTGGAATGGCATCATGGAGCTCCAAACAAGTTTTAACAGCCTAACAGGCCCCAGCTCTCAAACCCAAATCCCAACTCCAATCGAAGTGCTCTCACTGTAGGGTTGTGACTATTTTCAATTCTTGATATCGGGTCACAGTGGGAAAAAATAGAAATAAGTGGAAACTCACCTTATGAAGTTGTGTCACGTCTTATATGGCCTGGGGGTTGAATGTAGACCGACAGTTTAAGAAGTCTGTATACATGCTCGTGTATATGCATAAGAAGGTGTAGATCTGGGTGAGGAGATGGAGACAGAGAGGTCCAGGAAGGAGAGAGAGGTATTAGACATGGTCCAGGTGAACTTAAAGTTGGTGTGAAACGTGTTGGTGAAGTGGATGAACTGTTCGAGCTCCTCGTGGGAGCACAAGGCGGTGTCGATAAAGTCATCAATGTAATGGAGGAAGAGCTGGGGTTTAGGGCCAGTGTAGGTACGGAAGAGGGATTGTTCCATGTAACCTACATAGAGGCAGGCATAGCTTGGGCCCATGCGGGTACCCATGGCCACCTCCTTTGTCTGTAGGAAGTGGGAGGAATTGAAAGAGAAGTTTTTGAGGGTGAGGACAAGTTCGGCTAACCTGATGAGGGTGTCAGTGGAGGGGGACTGGTCGGGCCTGCGGGACAGGAAGAAGGGTAGGGCCTTTAGGCCATCTGTATGGGGAATGCAGACGTCCAGTCCCGTACATCTCAGATGTCCTCATTTTTCAAGGACCGCAACATTCCCCCATCAATGGTCAAGAACGCCCTCAATCGTGTCTCCCGCATTTCCCGCAACTCATCCCTCACACCCCCTCCCCGCAATAACAACCAAAACAGAATCCCCCTTGTCCTCACGTACCACCCCACCAACCTCCGGATCCAACGCATCATCCTCCGACACTTCTGCCATCTGCAATCCGACGCCACCACCAAAGACATTTTTCCCTCCCCACCCTTATCTGCATTCCAGAGCGACCACTCTCTCCGTGACTCCCTTGTCCACTCCACACTGCCCTCCAGCCCCACCTCACCCGGCACTTTTCCCTGCAACTGCAGGAAGTGCTACACCTGCCCCTACACCTACCCCTCACCCCCATCCCAGGCCCCAAGAAGACTTTCCACATCAAACAGATGTTCACCTGCACATCTGCTAATGTGGTATACTGCATCCGCTGTTCCCGTTGTGGCCTCCTCTACATCGGGGAAACCAAGCGGAGGCTTGGGGACCGCTTTGCAGAACACCTACGCTCGATTCGCACTAAACAACTGCACCTCCCAGTCGCAAAACATTTCAACTCCCCCTCACATTCTGCAGACGACATGTCCATCCTGGGCCTCCTGCAGTGCCACAACAATGCTACCCGAAGGTTGCAGAAACAGCAACTCATATTCTGCTTGGGAACCCTGCAGCCCAATGGTATCAATGTGGACTTCACAAGCTTCAAAATCTCTCCTCCCCCTACCGCATCCCAAAACCAGCCCAGCTCGTCCCCGCTTCCCTAATCTGTCCTTCCTCCCACCCATCCCCTCCTCCCACCTCAAGCCCCACCCCCATCTCCTACCTACTAACCTCATCCCGCCCCCTTGACCTGTCAGTCCTCCCTGGACTGACCTATCTCCTCACTACCTCCCCACCTACACTCACCTTTACTGGCTCCATCCCCGTCTCTTTGACCTGTCTGTCTCCTCTCCGCCTATCTTCTCCTCTATCCATCTTCTATCCACCTCCCCCTCTCTTCCCTTCTTATTTCTGAGCCCCCTTCCCCTCCCCCATTTCTAAAGAAGGGTCTAGGCCCGAAATGTCAGCTTTCCTGCTCCTCTGATGCTGCTTGGCCTGCTGTGTTCATTCAGCTCTACACCTTGTTATCTCAGATTCTCCAGCATCTGCAGTTCCTACTATCTCATGTATATGCATGTTCTTGTTCAAGATACTACAAAGAACATACCGATTTGCTTCATGTTGTTTCAATTCTTTGAGAACCTTAAAGTAACAAACAATATTTTTGTGCTGGGGAGATCATGCCTTACTAACTTAATAAAGTTCTTTGAGGAAGTGACCAAGTTGATAGATGAAGGAAGGGCTGTAGATGTCATCTACATGGACTTTAGTAAGGCGTTTGATAAGGTTCCCCATCGTAAACTAATGGAGAAAGTGAAGTCACATGGTGTGCAGGGTGTTCTAGCTAGGTGGATAAAGAACTGGTTGAGCAACAGGAGACAGAGAGTAGTAGTTGAAGGGAGTTTCTCGAAATGGAGAAAGGTGACCAGTGGTGATCCACAGGGATCAGTGCTGGGGCCACTGTTGTTTGTGATATACATAAATGATCTGGAAGAGGGCAGAAGTGGTCTGATCAGTAAGTTTGCAGATGACACGAAGATTGGGGGAGTAGCAGAAAGCATAGGGGATTGTCAAAGAATACAGGAGAATATAGATAGACTGGAGAGTTGGGCGGAGAAGTGGCAGATGGAATTCAATCCGGGCAAGTGTGAGATGATGCATTTTGGGAGGTCTAATTCTAGAGCAAACTATACTGTAAACGGAAGAGCCTTGGGAAAAGTTGATAAGCAGAGAGATCTGGGAGTTCAGGTCCATTATACCCTGAAGGTGGCTGCACAGGTGGATAGAGTGGTCAAGAAGGCATATGGTATGCTTGCCTTCATCGGACAGGGTATTGAGTATAAGAGCTGGCAGGTCATGTTAAAATTGTACAAGACTTTGGTTCGGCCGCATTTAGAATACTGTGTACAGTTCTGGTCGCCACATTACCGAAAGGATGTGGAAGCTTTGGAGAGGGTACAGAGAAGGTTTACGAGGATGTTGCCTGGTATGGAAGGTGCTAGCTATGAAGAGAGGTTGAGTAGGTTAGGATTGTTTTCATTAGAAAAAAGGAGATTGAGGGGGGACCTGATTGAGGTCTTCAAAATCATGAAGGGTATAGACAGGGTTGATAGAGATAAGCTTTTTCCCAGGGTGAGGGATTCAATAACGAGGGGTCACGCGTTCAAGGTGAGAGGAGAAAAGTTTAAGGGGGATACACGCGGAAAATACTTTACACAGAGGGTGGTAGGTGCCTGGAACGCGTTGCCAGCAGAGGTAGTAGAGGCAGGCATGGTAGATTCATTTAAGGTGCGTCTGGACAGATGGATGAGTAGGTGGGGAGCAGAGGGATACAGATCCTTAGGAATTGGGCGATAGGTTTCGACAGTGTATTTGGATCGGCACAGGCTTGGAGGGCCGAAGGGCCTGTTCCTGGGCTGTAAGTTTTCTTTGTTCTTTGTTCTTTGTTCTAATATAGCAGAGAATTTCTCATTCAAAATGGTGCGACTGCATAGTTCCTTGAAAGTGGAGTCACTGGTAGACTGTATAGTAAAGAAGGTATTTTGTATGCTTGCATTTATTGGGTCAGTGCATTGAGGATAGGAGTTGGGAGGTCTTGTTGGGGCTGTGCAGGACATTGGTGAGCCTACTTTTAGAATATTGCATTCACTTCTGGTTTCCCTGCTATAGGAAAGATGTTGTTACACTTGAGAGGTTTCAGAAAAGATTTACAAGGATATTTCCGGGATTGGACTGTTTGAGCTATAGGGAGAGGCTGAATAGGCTAGGGATTTTTTTTCTTGGAGCATTGGAGGCTGAGGGGCAGCCTTATAGAAGGTTATAAAATCATGAGAGGCATGGACAGGGTGACTAGCCAAAGTTTTTTTCTCAGGGCAGGGGAGTCCTAAATTAGAGGGCATAGGTTTAAGGTGAGAGGGGAAAGATTTAAAAGGGACCTGAGGAGCAAGTTATTCACACAGAGGGTGGTGCATGTATGGAATGAGCTGCCAGAGGAAGTGATGGAGGCTGGTACAATGACAACATCTAAAGGGCATCTGGATGGGTACATGAATAGGAAGGATTTAGAGGGATATGGGCCAAGTGCAGGCAAATGGGACTAGGTCATTTTAGGATATCTATTCAGCAAGGACAAGTTGGACAGAAGGGTCTGGTTCCATTCTATATGACTCTAATAGAGGAGTGAATGATGGGAAGATAATGGCCTCGCGGTATTATCACTAGACTTTTAATCCAGAAATTTAGCTAATGTTCTGGGATCAGGATTTGAATCCTGCCACAACAGATGGTGGAATTTGAATTCAATTTTTTAAAAAAATCTGGATTTAAGAATCTACTGATTACCATGAAACTATTGTTGATTGTCGGAAAACCCATCTGGTTCACTGATGTCCTTCACAGAAGGAAATCTTCCATCCACACCTGGTCTGGCCTTCATGTGACTCCAGGACCACAGCAATATGGTTGACTCTGACTTGCTGTCTGATATGGCCTACCAAACCACTCAGTTGTACCAATTTGTATATAGTCGGGAGGGTGTTGCTCTAGGAGTCCTCAACATTGACTCTGGATCCCATGAAGTCTCATGGCTTCAGGTTAAACATAGGCAAAGAAACCTCCTGCTGATTACCACACACCGTCCTCCCTCAGCTGATGAATCAGTGCTCCTCCATATTGAACAACACTTAGAGGGAGCATTGAGAATGGCAAGGGCACAAAATGTACTCTGGGTGGGGAATTGCAATGTCCACCACCAAGAGTGGTTCAGCAGCATTACTACGGATCGAGCTGGTCAGGTCCTAAAGGACATAGCTGCCAGCCTGGGTCTGCGGCAGGTGGTGGGGAAACCAACAAGAAGGAAAAATAGACTTGACCTCATCCTTACCAATTTTCTTGCTGAATTTGCATCTGTCCATGGCAATATCGGTAAGAGCGAGCACCACACAGTCCTTGTGGAGATGAAGTCCCACCTCCATGTTGAAAATAATCTCCATTGTGTTGTGCATCACTATCACTGTGCGAAATGGGATAGACTTCAAACGCATCTAGCAACTGAAGACTGGGCAACCGTGAGGTGCTGTGGGCCATCGACAACAGAATTGTACTCCAGCACAATCTGCAACCTCATGACCCAGAATATCCCCCACTCATCCATTGCCATCAAGCCAGGGGATCAACCCTGGTTTAGTGGAGATTGCAGGAGGTCATGCCAAGGGCAGCAGAAGCGACCTGGAGATGTCAACCTGGTGAAGCCACCAAACAGGACTAAACAGGCCAAACAGCGTAAGCAGGAAGTGATAGACTGAGCAAAGCAATCCGATAACCAACGGATCAGATCTAAGCTCTGCAATCCTACCACATCCAGTTGTGAATGGTGGTGAACAATTAAACAACTCACTGGAGAGGAGGAGGCTCCACAAATATCCCCATCCTCAATGACGGAAGAGCCCAGCACATCAGTGCAAAAGATAAGGCTGAAGCATTCGCAACAATCTTCAGCCAGGACTGCTGGGTGGATGATCCATCTTGGCTTCCACCAGCAGTCCCCAGCATTACAGTTACCAGTCTTCAGCCAATTCGATTCACTCCACGTGATATCAGGAAACGGTTGGAGACACTGGATACTGCAAAGGCTATGGTTCCTGACAACATTCCAGCAATAGTACTGAAGACTTGTGCTCCAGAACATGCCACTCCCCTGGCCAAGCTGTTCCAGTCCAGTTAAACGCTGGCATTTATCTGACAGTGTGGAAAATTGCTGTACGTAAAAAGCACCTGTACATAAAAAGCGAGACAAATACAACCTGAACAATTACTGCCCCATCAGTCTACTGTTGATCATCAGTAAAGTGATGGAAGGTGTCATCAACAGTGCTGCCAAGTAACAGCTGCCCAGCAATAATCTGCTCAATGATGCCCAGTTTGGGTTCTGCCAGGGCTGCTCAGCTCCTGACTTCATTGTAGCCTTGGTTCAAACATGGACAAAAGAGCTGAATTCCAGAGGTGGGGTGAGAGTGACAGCCCTTGATATCAAGGCTGCATTCAATCGAGTTTGGCATCAAGGATCCCTAGCAAAACTAGAATTGATGTGTATCAGGGAGCAAGTGTTTAGAGTTATACCTGACACATATGAAGATGGTTGTGGTTGTGGGAGGTCAGTCATCTCAGCTCCAGCACATGTCTGCAGGAGTTCCTCCAGGGTAGTGTCCTAGGCACAACCATCTTCAACTGCTTCATCAAGGACCTTCCCTCCATCATAAGATCAGAAGTGGGAATGTTCAGTGATGATTGTACAATATTCAGCACCATTCATGACTCCTCAGACACTGAGGTAGTCCAAATGCAACAAGGTCTGGACAATATCCAGGCTTGGGTTGACAAGTGGCAAGTAACATTCACACCACACTAATGCCAAGCAATGACCATCACCAATAAGAGACAATCTAACCACCCATTCCCCCTCTATCAACACCCTGAGAGTTACCATTGATCAGAAGTTCAACTGCATTCACTACATAAATGCAGTGGCTACAAGAGCAGGTCAGAGGCTAGGAATACTGCAGCAAGTAACTCATCTCCTGACTTCAGAAAGCCTGTCCACCAACTACAAGGCACAAGTCAGGCGTGTGATGGAATACTCCCCATTTGCCTGGATGAGTGCAGCCCCAATAACACTCAAGAAAATTGACACCGTCCAGAACAAAGCAGTTGGATTGATTGGCACAATATCCACAAGCGTCCACTCACTCCACCCCCTAAGGTCAGTAGCAGCAGTGTGTACTATCAACAAAAACTGCTGCAGAAACTTACCAAAGATCCTCAGACCTTCCAAATGACCGCTTCCATCTGGAAGGACAAGGGCAGCAGATACATGGGAACACCACCACCTTTAAGTTCCACTCCAAGCCACTCATCATCTTGACTTGGAAATATGTCACTATTGCTTCACTGGCACTGAGTCAAAATCCTGTGATTCCCTCTCTAATGGCATTGTGGGTCAACCCACAGCAGGTAGACTGCAGTGGTTCAAGAAGGCAGCTCACCACCACCTTCTATAGGCAAACAGGGGACGGGCAATAAATGCTAGCCAGCCAGCGATGTCCACGTCCAACAAAAATTGTTGCAATTTTACTTTCATTTCAAACATAGCTCTTGTTCCACTCTTCCTTCCAATGAGCATGAGCTTTCCTATCCAATATAAAAATTTTGTGAATGAAATTGCTTTCTTTTGTACATTTTGCTTTCAATCATTGCAGGAAACCTCAATACTACTGGCTATAACTATTTTAGAAAAGGTAGAGAAGCAAAATAAGGTGCAATTGAAACATTGCAAAGAGAATTCTTTATTGATGGTGATGCTCAGTTTAGATGAATCGAATTTAGACATAACAAGGACTTTGTGACTATGTTGGGATTTTGTTGCGGACCAGAACAAATGAAATGTGTAATTAGTTTAAGGAAGTATCCAGATGTAATAGATTTGTAATTATTGGGGATTTTAATTACCATAAATTAAATTCAAATAAGACAAAATGCCCGTACTTGCAAATCAGCAGACTAACGGTAAGAGAACACTTGGGAAGTAATAAGTCTGATCAAATTAGCATTGGGCTGACACTAAATAGATGAGTCAAAGATCAAGGTGCTGAAGTGAAAGTGGTCATATTTAACATCAATTAACCTGATTAATTGATTGGAAACGAACAGCTCAAATAGTTGACCAGTAGTGAAAATTATTTGGAAGCGGTAGGGACAAAACTACAGGTTTAATTTATTAAGACAAATAAAGAATTTGAAGCAAAAAAAAGTCCCCAAAAAGTTACATGAAGTAGCATACAATTAGAATACAGTGAACTGTAATGAAATATGAACTTAGATTTTTGATTTTCTATGATGAAATGAACATGAACATGAGCCTAAAGAAATTGGAATGATCCTGACATTTTGCACAACCTACAATCGCACGAAGATGCAACCATCTTCAGACAGAAGCGTCATGTCAATGATCTATCTTGACTTCATTCAGAGTTCAACAAAATCGAAACACTCCACAAGAAATGACTGAAGACAATGGATACTGCAAAAGCATTGAGCCCCAAGAACGTTCCTGCAGTAGAATTGGAAACTTGTGCTCCAGAACTAGCTGTGTCCCTAGCCCAGCTATCCCAATGGCAACACTGACATGCACTCAGCAACTTGGAAAATTGCCCAGGCATGCCCTGTTCACAAAATGCAATATAAATCCAATCTAGTCAAGTACCGCGGCTTCAGTCAATTCTAGATCATCCGAAAAGTGATGGAAGGTGTCTTCAAGTTACAAATTTTCAGTAAAAATCTGCACACTGATGCTCAGTGTGGGTTCTGCCAGGACCTCTCTGCTCCTGATTTCACTCTTTAGAGCTTTGACCCAATATGGATAAAGGAGCTGAACTCAGGAGGGTATGTCAGCGTGACTGACCATTAATGACATCAAGGAGCCTCAGCAAAACACTGAAGTCAGTAGAAATCAGGGAAAACTCTCCACTGGTTGAAGTCATAGCTAGTCCAAAGGAAGATCATTGTCGTTGTTGCAGGTTAATCATTTCGGTCAAAGGTCATCTCTCCGGGAGTTCCTCAGGATTATGTCCTCGGCCCAACCATTTTCAGTTACTTCATCAATGACCTTCCACATTCAGTCCCTCTAGGACTATTACAGTGGAGTGAATGTGTACCATCTACAAGATACACTGCAATAACCCACCAAAACTCCTCTGAAAGCACGTTCAAAACCTATGACCTCCACTGCCTAGAAGGATAACAGCAACAGAGGCATGGGGACATCACTACCTGCAAGTTCCTCTTCAAGCCACACACCATCCTGAATTGAAACTGTTTCAATATTTCTTCACTGTCACCTGGGTCAAATCCTGGAACTCCTTCCCCTACACCACATGGTTTGCAATGGTTCAAGTAGTTAGTTCACACCACCTTGTCACTGGTAATTAGGGATGGGCAATAAATGCTGTCCTAGTCCTCAATATCCACATCCCCTGAAACAATGTACAAAAATTACTTAAAAATAGGAATTGCTGGAGAAACTCAGAAGGTCTGGCAGCAACCGTGGAGAGAAAACACAGTTAACATTTCAAATCTGGTGACCTTTCTTCTGAATGGTCACCGACCCTGAAATGTTGACTCTGTTTTCTCTCCACAGAGGCTGACAGACTTGCCGAGTTTCTCCAGCAATTTCTGTTTTTGTTCCTGATTGCCAGCATCCACAGTTCTTTGTTATTGTTCAAAACTGACTCGCCCACCATAACTCTCCCTGCCTGCAGCTGGTCTGGTTCAGACACTTCCTAAATGCTAGTCGCTGTCTGGAAGATCCCAAATTGTTGCGGATTTGGGCTTTTAACAAGCCCTTAACAACTTTAATTGGCCTGTTTGGGAAGCAAAGATGAGTTCATAGGCCTCTCCAATGTGGAATGCTCTTCGGAGGGTTGGTGTGGACTCGATGGACTGAATGGCCAGCTTCCACACTGTAGGGATTCTATGATTGTATGATTCCTGAAAGCTGCTGATGCTGCACAGGCAGAAAATTTGGCTGGGTGACAGAGCAATGATTTTATTTTAACTCTATCTAGAACTGTTCTGGCCCAGTTGAGTTGGCAAAATCTAGCTTTAGGAGTGCGACTCAGCTTGAGCATGGTCCTGGAACTTAATTTTAATCTCCAAACCCTCCACTGGCCCCAGCCATCTCCAATATTTTGATGCATAATAAACAATTATTTTGAAGGAACATAAAGAAGAAAAGCAATTTTTTTTTAATGCTACAGCGATATTTCTCCAGGGTTGCTTGCAGCAGTGTCCAGGAGATTGATCTGCAATTCCGGATTTTCCATTACAATCCCTAGGTGAGGCAACCACTTTGTCTTTCATTAGCAACATGTGTTGCTCAGAGGAGCTCATGGGGTGTCTGCTGCCAGCAAATCTGCCCTCAGCTGCCACTTCAGATTGTTGTTAACCTTTGTTCAATACAGACCCCACCCCCCCCAGGCACACTTACCACATTAAACCTGGAAGTCTATTAACTCAGGTTTACTTCTCCCTCAGGCTTCGCAGCATTCTCTTAAAAAAAGAATTTTGTGCGACAGGTTTAGACAGAACTAGCCTGAAGAAATAATGAAAGTATGACCTGCATTATCCAACACCATCGCAAGAGGATTCTCAGCTTCATTTAGGAAGATGTTGCTCACGCTGAGTTGAAAAGCAGAGATGTGCATACTCACTACTGAAAGATATGCAGTCTAGCCCCGACCGGTACGCTGTTTTGCCTTTCTTTTGCTTGCTTAATCGTTCTGATTTTCTCTCAATTCAGCAATGCAAGGATGGGCATCAGAAGAATTTCCATTGCATCGTGACAACCTGTACTTGTTCTGTATACTCGACTGAGGAAACTAACTGCTAATTATATAAAATGGTTTGCCCTGGTTATAGTGATCAATGTTTCAGTCAATGACATACTAACTCTCCTGTTATTACGAAATGAGTATCTCTTACTCTGAGAGGACATGCAACAAGACTGTAAGAGTTTCTTTAGATATGTAAAGGTCAAAAGAAGAGGCAAAAGTGAACATTGGACTTTTGGAAGATGACACTGGAGAGATAGTAACGGGGAACAAGGAAATGGTTGAGGAACTGAAGAATTACTTTGCATCAATCTTCATGGTGGAAGACACGAGTAATATCCCAAAAATTCAAGAGAGACAGGGGGCACACCTGAGTAAGATGGCCATCATCAAGGGGAAGGTGTTAGAAAAACAGAATGACCTGAAGGTGGATAAATAACCTGGACCAGATGGACTACACCCCTGAGTTCTTAGAGAGATAGCTGAAGAGATAGTGGAGGTGTTAGTGGTGATCTTTCAGGAATTGCTAGAGTCAGGGAGGGTCCCGGAGGACTGGAAAGTCACTAACATGACGTTCCTGTTTTAAAAGGGAGTAAGGCAAAAGACGTAAAATTACAGGCCAGTTAGCCTAATCTCAGTCATGGGTAAGATTTTTGAGTCCATTGTGAAGGATGAGATTTCTGAATATTTGAACGTGCGCGGTAAAATAGGACAAATTCAGCATGGTTTCATCTAAGGGAGGTCATGCCTGATGAGTCTGCTAGAATTCTTTGAGGAAGCAACGAGCAGGTTAGACCAAGGAGAACCAATGGGTGTTATCTACCTGGTCTTTAAGAAGACCTTTGACAAGGTGCTGCACAGGAGGCTGCTGAGCAAGATGAGGGCTAATAGTGTTAGAGGCAAGGTACTAGCATGCATAGAAGATTGGCTGTCTGGCAGAAGGCGGAGTGTGGGAATGAAAGGGTCTTTCTCAGGATGGCAGCCAGTGACAAGTGGTGTTTCACAAGGGTCTGTGGTGGGACCACAACTTTTCACTTTATACATTAATGATCTAGATGAAGGAATTGAGGGCATTCCGGCTAGGTTTTCAGATGATACAAAGATACGTAGAGGGACAGGTAGTATACAGGAGGAGGGGAACATGCAGAAGGATTTGGACAGGTTAGGAGAGTGGGCAAAGAAGTGGCAAATGGAGTACAATGTGGGAAAGTGTGAAATCATGCACTTTGGTAGGAAGAATAAAAGCATGAACTATTTTCTAATTGGGGAGAACATTCAGAAATCTGAAGTGCAAAGAGACTTGGGAGTTTTAGTCCAGGATTGTCTCAAGGTAAACTTGCAGGTTGAGGCAGTAGTTAGGAAGACATTTGCAAAGTTGGCATTTATTTTGAGAGGACTCGATTATAAAATCAGGGATGTACTTCTGAGGCTCTATAAGGCTCTGATCCTTATTTAGAATACTGTGTCCAGTTTTGGGCCCCATATCTCAGGAAGGATGTACTGGCCTTGGAGCAGGTTCAGAGGTGGCTCACAAGAATGGTCTCAGGAATGAAAAGCTTAACATATGAGGAATGTTTGAGGACTCTGGGTCTATTCTCGATGGAGTTTAGAAGGATGAGGGGGGGATCTAATTGAAATTTACCAAATACTGAATGGCCTGGACAGAGTGGATGTTGGGAAGATGTTTCTATTGGTAGGAGAGACTAGAAATTGAGGATGTTCTGAGGAAGGGTCACCGGACCCGAAACTTTATCTCTGATATTTTCTTCACAGATGCTGCCAGACTTGCTGAGCTTTACCAGCAGTTTCTGTTTTCATTCCTAATTTACGGCATCCACAGTTCTTTTGGTCTTTAGGAACCAAGGGTGCAGCCTTAGAGTAAAGGGAAGACCTTTTAGAATGGAGATAAGGAGAAACTTCTTCAGCCAGAGAGTGGTGAATCTATGAAACTCACTGCCTCAGATGGCTGTGGAGGCCAGGTCATTGAGTATATATTTAAGACAGAGACAGATAGGTTTTTGATTGTCAAGGGGATCAAGGATTATGAGGAGAAAGTGGGAGAATGGGGTGAAGAAACTTATCAGCCATGATTGAATGGCGGAGCAGGGTCAGTGGGCTGAATGGCTTAATTTCTGTTCCTATGTCTTATGGTCTTTATATTGTTATTATCTTGTTAGGCACCAGGCCAAACCCCCTAAAAATACATGAGGAAGATAGCCTAGATCCTAACTTTTTCTTATTTTAAAGGCAGGTGTTGCATTCCAGATGCAATTTGATTGGTCAAACTACCAGTCTTGAAGCAAAACCCACGTTATCCATACACTGTAGTAAGAATACAACAAAAGGAAAAATTGGAATAACTTAATTCTATTGAAAAACTTAAAAGATTAATAGATGATTTAACTACTAAATAGTAACTGTTCTAATGCAATAACATCCTAGAAACACACACTTGGCAAAGGGAAATTCAGTAAAATAGATTGTTTCACAGGCAATTCTAGCAGCAGGAAGAGAAACCCAGATTTTAGCTGTAGCAGAGAGAGGAATAAGAACTTCTACATCCAGCTTCAAGATCCCAGCGACAACTGCTAATGAAGGCTAAAACCAAAAAAAAAATCCTGGTTCCGTGGAAGCTTGGCCCCACCCATTCAGGCTGCTTCTATTGTTATAACTAAAAATTAACACCCAAGGCTTTGCAAGCTGTTTATTGGTTTTGGAGCAGACTGATCGATATCAGAATCTCAACCTTTCTTCACAAAACAAAATGCCAGGACCAAATGCGCCTGTTCAAGCCATTAAATCTTCACAATGTTCATACCAGCAAGTGTAGCTTTTTTATTTGGATATCAGTTAATGCTATCATATAGTTTTGAAATGTGTGGTGTGTTTATTAATTTTGACTGGTATAGGCCGTAGGCTTTCAAAACATGGTACTCAAGATATTTATGTTCATTCATGTTCAGTGGCATAGCAAGAAGGATGAAAAGATCAAGTGTAATGCAAAGAATTGTGTTCAGAATGAGGAAAAATTGATCCAAGACTTAGAAATATTCCCATTTTAATGTCATATATTTCAGCCTTAATTTGTTATTTCCAGGTTAATTTTTTGTGTTTTCGGTTGTAATAGAAAACATCCGTGAACACACTTACACAAAAGAAGATGGTGATGTAGTGGTGAAGTTATTGACCTAGCAAAGTATAATTTTAGATCAACGTCTTGGAAGCATGAGTACAAATCCCACCATGAATCTGCTTGAATTTAAATTCAGTTAATAAAACCTGGAATTGAAAGGCAGCACCAGTAGTGACAGTTATGGAAAGTATAATCATCTATTGTAAAAACCTGTCTAGTTAACTCTTGCCCTCTGGGGAGGAAGGTCTGCCATTGTTCCCTTCTCTGGCCTACATGAGACTCCAGACCTACAGCAACATGAATTGTAACTCCCAAAAAAAATGGCCTAGATTTCTTCTCATAAATCTATTCAGAAATGTTTTTGCACACGTCTGGAGTAAGTGGGACTTGAACTTCAGGCTCCTGACTCAGAGGTAGGGACACTACTTCACTGAAATGACCTAATGAGCCTGTCAGCATGAGGGCAACTAGAGATGGACACATGCCATCAAATAAAAATTCTCCCATTAATAGTAATTACAACGCTGTCACTTGTAAAAGGTTGAATACAGCAAAACATTGACAGAGATTTTGTGGAAGTTTACTATCTTACAAGCAACTGAAATTATATTATCCAAAATGTAAAGGTTCATTAAAAAATAATGTTTTCTTGTCCCACGGGTCTGATTCGTGAGGAAGTTCCATGCAGAGATCAATGAATCTCTAAATGTGGAAATGATCAGCAGTTCATTGATCGCTTGGGAAATGTTGTTTGGATGGTAGTGGGAAGGTGGTTGTGGGAATTTCAACAGTAAACCCTCTGGGGAAGCGTAGAATCACTGTCAGCAACTTCTAGAGACCCGGCACATTTAGAACAGTTCAGATATCCAGACGTTGGGTTTCTGTGGAATAATGATGCTGGATGCAGACACTTTTGTGTCGTTACCATTGTAAAACGCAGGCCTTTAGAAACATGGATGCAAGAAATGACCTTAGAGAAACGTTGCAATAATGAACGTGGGTTAAACCACCATGTTAGAGAAAAAAGGCCATTTGGATTGTAGGTTGATTCATTCTAAAATCTAATGCCAGTTTATTGAACTTGGAAAATTACCTGCTTTGTGTGTTTTATTCTCCAGTTACTTATAGGCTCTGCAATGACAAAAAGACAACATCAAAGGGTACTAATTTTCTTATGAATTTTAATGTAAGTCCAGAGGCTCCTTGAATTTAAATGAATGCTACATATATTGACCCAAAACTGAAGACGAGTGCAATGACAAGACTAATTGCAGTTGCAGTGGTCACTTCCAGCAAGGATTTAATAAGGATTTTTTTCTGAAGAAGAGTCTAGGCCTGAAACATCAGCCTTCCTGCTCCTCTGATGCTGCTTGGCCTGCTGTGTTCATCCAGCTCTATACCTTGTTATCTAGGATTAAATAAATTGTTTCTTTCCTTTTGCAGCTCATTATTTTTAGTTCTGAACTCTGATCAGATTTTTTCCCCCTCTTTATTCATTCTTGGGATGAGGGCACTCACTGGCTCGGCCAGCATTTATTGCTATCCCCTAATTGCGCAGAGGGCAGTTAACAATTAACCACATTGCTGTGGGCCTGGAGTCACACATTGGCCAAACCAGGCAAGGATTCTTCCCTAAAGGACATTAGTGAACCGGATGGGTTTTTCTGACAATTAACAATAGATTAATGGTCATCATTAGATGCTTAATTCCAGTGTTTTTGTTTGTATTGAGTTCAGTTCCACTATCTGTTGTGATGGGATTCGAACTTGTGTTCCCGAAAAATTATCTGGGTCTCTGAATTAACAGCCTAGCAATAATGCACCTAGGCCATCACATCACCAAGTTTAAATGGAAAAAAAAAGCATTGATGAAATCACATTATGTACTAGGAATCTAATTGCTGTACCTTTACCGAGAATTTAATACTGCAGCTGTGAAAACAATTGGTAGTTCTACAGTACCCAACCTTGATATTCCTCACTTCTCTTTGCAAATTCTATGCAGACTCAAAATCCTTTTCCATATTAATTGAATCACACTAACTATTAACATGTGAATAGGTCTCACATTCTCGTCAGTTTACGTATCTCAGTTTCTTTAAAGTTATTACAAAATGATACTATAACTAACAGCTGGCAACATCACTTTATCTAACGCAAAAACAGAGAATGCTGGAGAAACTCAGCAGATTTGCCAGCATCTGTGAAGAGAATAAAGAAGAGTTATGTTTCAAGTCTGGTATGACTATAGTTCAGCAAAAAATATTTCTCTCTCCACAGATGTTCCCAGACCTGCTGAGTTTCTCCAGCATTCTCTGTGTTTGTTTCAGATTACCAACATCCACAGGATTTTGCTTTAATTTTGTTAGTTTTGTCTAACACTGTTCAATGCCACAGCTTGAAGTTATGCAGTTATTAATTTGGTGGGATACTTACTCCATCTCAATTTATAGTTGTGTTTTTGCAAAGATTGATCACTGGACCTTCTAGTGTTTTAGCTTTGAACTTGGCCCCTACACCCTGGCTATCATTGTTATTATCTCATGCCATTCTCCGTGTTAGAACCTTACACATGATCCAATCAGGGAAGATAGCCCGTCCTTGGAATATTAGTCATTTTTAATTAACTTGTTCAGGCATGTTTTGGCACATCTTTTGGGGCAGAGGGGACTTGAACCTGGACCAACACTACCACTAAACCACAGAAGTCCATATCCTCCCAACTGTTTACTCACTTCCTCATTATCAACCAAATTAAACTTTGTCTGAGCTGATTAAAAGTAACTCGGATGTCACGAAACTGAAAAGTAAAAGGAAATTTTGAACAAAGGGTGACAAGGTGTGGAGCTGGATGAACACAGCAGGCCAAGCAGCATCATTGGAGAAGGAAAGCTTGATGTTTCGGGCCTAGACCCTTCATCAGAAATGGGGGAGGGGAAGAGGGTTCTGAAATAAATAGGGAGAGAGGGGGAGGCGGATAAAAGATGGATAGAGGAGAGGATAGGTGGAGAGGAGACAGACAAGTCAAACAGGCAGGGATGGAGGCAGTAAAGGTGAGTGTAGGTGGGGAGGTAGGGAGGAGATATGTCAGTCCAAGGAGGACGGACAGGTCAAGGGGGTGGGATGAGGTTAGTAGATAGGAGATTGGGGTGCGGCTTGAGGTGGGAGGAGGGATAGGTGAGAGGAAGGACAGGTTAGGGAGGCGGGGACGAGCTGGGCTGGTTTTGGGATGCGGTTGGGGGAGGGGAGATTTTGAAACTTGTGAAGTCCACATTGATACCATTGGGATGCAGGGTTCCCTAGCGGAATATGAGTTGCTGTTCCTGCAACCTTCAGGTGACATCGTTTCTGGCACTGCAGGAGGCCCAGGATGCGCATGTCATCCAAGGAATGGGAGGGGGAGTTGAAATGGTTCGCGACTGGGAGGTGTAGTTGTTTGTTGCGAACAGAGCGCAGGTATTCTGCAAAGCAGTCCCCAAGCCTCCGCTTGGTTTCCCCGATGTAGAGGAGGCCACAACAGGTACAGCGGATGCAGTATACCACATTAGCAGATGTGCAGGTGAACATCTGCTTGATGTGGAAAGTCTTCTTGGGGCCTAGGATTGGGGTGAGGGAGGAGGTGTGGGGGCAGGTGTAGCACTTCCTGCGATTGCAGGGAAAAGTGCCGGGTGTGGTGGGGCTGGAGAGGAGTGTGGAGCAGACAAGGGAGTCACGGAGAGAGTGGTCCCTCCGGAAAGCAGACAAGGGTGGGGAGGGAAAAATATCTTTGGTGGTGGGGTCGGATTGCGGATGGCGGAAGTGTCGGAGGATGATGCGTTGGATCCGGAATTTGGTGGGGTGGTACGTGAGGGCATTGTTTTGTGTGCGCGTGTGGGTAAAACAGGTGACAAATGAGTGGTTGAATTGAAATGAACTCTCCTGGGAGTTCATTTCTGTTGATTTGCTGCCACCCATTCGAAATATCTCACAGAGTCAAACTTTACCCCCCCCCCCCAGGACTGGATTTAATGTTCTCCCTGTGTGTCCTGCCCACCATTAAGTGGAGTTGCAGTGGACAGGGTTCTGAAGAAGGTGTTTGGTACGCTTACTTTCATTGGGCAGAACTTTGAGTCTAGGAGTTAGGGCGTCATGTTGCAGATGTACAGGACATTGGTAGGGCTGCTTTTAGAATACTGTGTACAATTCTTGTTGCCCTTCTATAGTAAAGATATTGTTAAACTTGAGAGGGCACAGAAAAGATTTACAAAGATGTTGCTGGGATTGGAGGGTTTGAGTTATAGGGGGAACATTGGGGCCTTTTTCCCTGGAACTTCGGAGGCTGAGGGGTGACCTTATAGAGGTTTATAAAATCATGAGGGGCACGGATAGGGTGAATAGATAAGGTCTTTATTTTAGGCTGGGGGAGTCCAAACCTAGAGAGCATAGGTTTAAGGTGAAAAGGGAAACATTTGAAAAAGACTTGAAGGCTAATATTTTCCTACAGAGGGTGGTGCGTGTATGGAAAGAGATGTTGGAGGAAATGGTGAAGGTCGGTACAATCGTAACTTTAAAAGGTATCTGGATGGGTATGTGAATGGAAAGGTTTAGAGGGATATGGGGCAAATGTTTGCTGAAGGGACTAGGTCAGATTGGGATGTCTGGTCGGTGTGGACAAGTTGGACCGAAGGATCTGTTTCCATACTGTATGACTCTATGATCCTATTCACCCAGCCAGTAGTGGGCCTCCCTCAGCATTCAGAGCCCTGCCAGCAGATATGCCATTCCCTGAGAGCAACCTGTCAACCAGGGGCTGGCCACTCTCCATTGCCTGCATCAGCACCAGTCAGAGTAGCTGCTGCCAGTTGTTCCCCAAGGATTTCACCAGGGATGGTGATTGGATTAGAACATAGAACATTCAACTATACAGCACGGTACAGGATTCCTGAACTCAGGTGAGTAAAGATGGGATGGAGGACATGGGAAAGTTGTGGGCGTCAGGGGCTCATGGATGACAGTTTTCAAGTTCGAACGCAGTGCCACAACAATGAGGGATCCTCCTCAGTAGGGCATTGGTCACAGGTGTTTGCTGAGCTGTCATGTGTAGACACAGGAAAACTATGCAATTCCCATCCATTCCCCGAGACATCCTTAAATTCTGGTGGGCTCGGGGACAATTAGCATCAATTTGTTTATTAATGAGCCTAATTGTCATTTGTAGCCTGTTGGACAGTGTCCACATCAACCCCTCCTGCCTCTGACTTCGATAGGAGTGGGTATCCCTGCCACAATGGGTGGACCTAGCCAGCAAGCTTCTCACTGTGATTGGCTAGATTAATTTCTGTCAGTAATTTGCAGTTTTGCGGAAATATCGGGAAAATTGTTCCACTTTCTTGCATTCAAAATTGTAAAAAAAGCTGTGAGCAGTGCCTTCTGAACTGATTTCTATATCTCTATTCTTCAGACAGAATGTGTCAAGCACCTTGAGAAACAACACAATAGCGGTAATCTTTAGCTGTGATAAAGGCCCTTTCTTCCTCTCTGATATGACAGAAATTGAAATAACGCGTGTCAAAAAAATGGAAAAGAACACACAGCTGTCTCAACTACTCATTGCTCGTTAATACCTTCTACTGGAACGGTGTTCATAACATCTTGGGTCTATTTCCAGTTACCCACTATTTCTATGAGACAAGATAAAGGAAAGGAAAGAAAACACTTCATATAAATTCATTCCAATCTTCTTAACATCACAGAACAAAAGATCTTGATATAAATTTGGCGTAGAAAATTATGCATCATTTTCTTGCCTTCCCAATCTCACTTCCCCCGCCTTTATTTCATTTCATGGTCTGTGGAACGCTGGCCAATGGGTCGTCTTATGCAATTAGATTCAAGAACTGGTTTATTTGATCACAATGCTGCTGCCCAGAAGAAAACGCAACAAAGCGAATTAACAATGCACTGCTTTGGATGTTTGCTGGGGACATGACAAAGCAATTGAGAAATTCTGGCAGAGGGTGGCTTCAGTTTCGATAAAATACAAATCAGTTCACTCTACTGTGCTTTTCAATAAATGAGATACTCACATTGCCCCATTGTGTAAACACCTTTGTACCAGAATGCCAGTGGACCGCGTGGAAGTTTGTGTTTTTTTTGGTCGCTCGGTTAATTTTTCCATTTGAAATGCCTGAAGCTTTCCCTATGTACAGTCTGAAAGGCTTTGCTGACTTAACATGCTTCTCATTATGCTGAAACACATGTCTTTCTGGGTCATGTTATTACATCATGTCACTGAGAGACGGGATATTACTGATATAACCTAGACAAGGAGCAGTTACATAGATGATAGTGAATTACAGGCAGTGATTACATAGCAAATATTGGATACATGGGAATGATTAGATAAAGCATAATGAATATCACAAGGGATTACGTATAGAATGGAAACTCACTGCACAAAAAAAAACAAGAATATTGGGATCAGAAAAGTATCCGATTTAGCCACCTTTTCCGCCCTTTTTCTTCGGGCTAGATAGAAATGGACGCAATTGCATTTTGAATGCTTTAACAGACAGGATGCTCAATAGAATTCAGTGGGTCAGTGAAGTAAATGAGTAACTCAGAATGTGGGAGATTATTACTAAATTAACTTGTAGTGTTTTCAACTCACATTTCCTAGCATTAAAGCAGCCCTGCAAGGTACTATGTACACGCAACATATGAATTAGTAGCAGAAGTAGGCCATTCAGCCCATTGGGTCTGTCCCACCATTCAATAATAATTCAATATGCTCAAACTCACTTTCCTGCCATGTCTGAGAATCTTTTATCCCATAAAATGACAACAGACTATTTACCTCTGCGTTAAAGACACTCAAGGACTCTGCTCTCACGACCTTTTCAGGAAGAAAGTTTCACTCTCTCAGGGAAGAAGTGTTGCCTAATCTCTGGTCAAATAGATGAATTCTGATTTTTAAACAGTTACCTCTAGTTCCGCCCATGAGGAAAAATTCTCTCCACCCCTACCCTGTCAATATACCTCAGGATTTATGTTATGTGTTTCACTTAAGTCACCTCTTACTCTTGTACACTCCAAAGGATACAAGCCCAGCCTGCTCAATCTTTCCTCATAAATGAACCCCCCTTCCCTCCCCAGTATTTCCAGGTACTAGTCTAGCAAACCTTCTCTGATCTGTCCCCATGAATTTTCATCCTTCCTTAATTAAGTGACCAATATTGTGCACAGTATTCCAGATGTGGTTTCACCAGTGCCCTATATAACTGAAGCATTACCTCTCTATTTTTACAACAAATACAGACACTTTAATGCTAAAGAAACTCAGCAGGTCTGGTGGCATTGATTGAGAGAGAAACAAAGTTAATGTTTGGAGTCCAGCATGACACTTCTTCAGAACTAAGTTCTTCTTCAGAACTCGCCCTACTTTTGTATTGAATTCCTTCACAATAAACAGTATAATTCACTGAGCTGTCCTAATTACTTGCTGTGCCTGCATTCCAACTTTGTGTGACTCATGCACTCAGACTCTCAGATCCATTTGCATCCCAGAGCATAGCAATCTCTCACCATTTTGATTCTTTTTTTATTCTTCTTGCCAAATTGGAAAAAAAAAATCACCATTTCTCACATTATGCTCCATTTTCCACATCTTTGCCCACTCACTTTATCTTCCTATATCTTCTTGTACCCTCATTATTACTAAATTAACTTGTAGCGTTTTCGATTCACATTTCCTAGCGTTAAAGCAGCCCTGCAATGCACTATGTACACGCAGGTTATTTTCTCAGCTTTCTTTGTGTCATCAGCAAATTTGGCAACCATACCTTCTATCACACCTGAGTCATTTCTATAAATCCTAAGCAGTCGAGATCCCAGCACCAGACCCTGTGGCACACCCATTCATTACATCTAAGTCGGCATGCACAGATGGCCACATGCTTTCTTTGAGTCACTCAGCTCCATAAACAGCAACCAAGGTCACAAGCTCATTAATTTCATTACAGCCATTGAGAATGGCACAGGATAACCTGATAGAAAGGAGCAAACATGACTTAGCAAGGATTCATTCAAACTTTTTTAAAGAATTGAATTTAGCGTCATACTATTTCAGCCTAGAATAGGATAATGGAGGAATAAAATTCTCAGGTTCGATTTTTGACCTGTGATGAGCTAGGGGAGGCAGTGCTTCTGTTAGCTTTCTGGGTCTAAAGGAATTCCTGATTTTAATCTATCTTGTGCAAGTAAGTAGGACAGGACTGTGAAAGTAATCTACCAATTGCATAAGCTTCTAACACTTGCTGTAAAGCACTATGCATGAACAAGGCTGACTTAGGTGAGATACCAAAGTGTGAGAAGCATATGTCCAACTGCACTCCATCAAGAACAGAATGGAAGACACTAAAGAACGTTGGTGAGGTTATTTCCTTACTCTTCGCTCACTGTTTGAGCTATTTTCTCCCAATCCTGTTGTATTATGACTTCTTACATGCTATAGCTGGATTAATATTACATTACATGTTACTCTTGTCACACTGGCTAAGATATCCACTTCAAAGAGTTTAACTTTGTCCATTTAAGATTTTACAGAAAGATGTTAACGGTAGCCGGTTGAGTGGAATTTCAACACCGTGGTATTATCAATTACATCCTGCTTTTTTTCAATCGCCTAAAATATATCCCTTATCCATCAAAACAGAAGAACAAATATGATGGTACAAATGAATAATCATAGCTTGATTTAATTGTTTTTTCTGCCTCTATCCTTTCATTTTTGACAGACCCCATTTTCTTCTTTGATATCTGGAACATTTCCAAAGAACATTTTATACATTTCACAATTTGTTCTTTTTAACCCACCATTCTCTTTGCAATCTGAATGATAGCTTGATCAACAACTATTTTATGTCTTTTCTAATAATCTCCTTTGTTCCTTCAATTTGGAAAATTTTTAAATGTCTTGTTGTGCTATACTAACTATAGGTATTCGGCCACTTAGAGTTTAAAACATTTGTTCTCCTAATTAATTATACACTTCATTCATATTTTCATTAGAAATATGGCTGCAAAAGGCTAAGAACAGGAGAGTGTCCTGGTCAGTCATGATGCAGATTATGATTCCAAACCTACAGCTTCTGGTTTGTTGTTTATTATTTCCATTGAGAGTATGTTCCTGAATCTTCCCAGCTGCTTCTCATAGCTATTTATTCAGTTTGCCTGGCACTATTGTACTTCATTAGATTCAGGAGATCTATAGCATACATGCATGTCCAGGTTGGCTCTCATGGTGTGGTGGTAGTATCCCTACCTATGAGCCAGGAGGATGGGCTTCAAGTCCCAATTGTTCCAGAGGTGTGTAAGAACATCTCTGAGCAGATGGATTCTGAAAATATCTAAAAGCATATCTAGTTCATTTAGGCATGGTTTCATTCGCACCTCAACCTGGATCTGGCTGTGTGCGCTGAAGAAATGGCAGAATTGGGAAGCCTGATGGCAAAAAATTAGATTTACCCTTGTGTCTAATTGGAATAAATCTGGTGAGCTATGAACACAACCCTGAACAGCTTGGCCCTTGTGATCTTAAGAATTTTGATCCATGCCAAAGCCATTATTCAATTTGTAAATAAAAGAGGTCACAATCAATGTAGTGAGGGAGGATTTATGGCATCGTCAGTGGCATTCCTGCCTTTCAATCAGATGCTCCAAATTCAAGTCCCACGCAGGACTTGATGACTGAAAGGTGAGTTTCTAACATGACTGAACAGGTTGACTGTCAGCCTGTAAATCCTTCCAATAAGTTTCCAGGCTGGGCTAAGAATGGGAGAGTCTCCTGACCTACAGCTTCTGGTATGAGGCAAATGGTCTGTTCCACGAAACGGAACATATATGGATACAAACATAAAATCATGTTTTTCCTACCCAATGCATCACTAGAGATGGAAACAAATCTAATTCTAAAATTAATTTAGCAATGGCCTGTACTCACATTGTTGCAGAACTGAAGGAGGCCATAAGGTCAATCATAGCTGCAGTAGTTGTCTCAATGGTGAGTTCAGCTCGCATTGCTTCCTCCTACCTTCTCGCCGTAACCCTGCACATTCTTCCTTTTCAGATAATCATTCAACTCCCTCTTGGAAGCCTTGAAGGAACTTGCCTCTGCCACAACCTCAGGCACCCTAGATATTAGACACTCACTGCATGAAATCATTTCTCCTCAGGTCTCTGTAGTTTCCTTTGCAAATTACCTTAAATCCATTCCCTCTCATGCGTGATTCTACCAGCAATGAGAATGGTTTTTCACAGCCCACTGTGTCCCTCATGATTTAGAATACCTCTCACAAATCTCCAAGGAAATCAGTCATAACTTCTCCAATCTATTTAAGGAATATGCTGTTTGTATGCTTAGATGTCCCAATGAATCACTTGATGGAAGTAAGATTTGGGAGGGAACATTTCCTGCTAACTTACAATCTCTATGTTCTTAACAATTCTTTCTAAAACCATTTAGGCTAAACTTTATTCACTCTCATTCACTAATCATTTCAAAATGATGAACTTGTTTGTCACTAGTGATTTTTTTCATTTGTGCCCTATGAAAACCTTCCAAAATTTAAAATATTACATTCTATCTGTGCTTTCTCAGTGAGCATAGAAATAAGGCCTTGTACCTTGATTCGCTTTATTTCTTCCCTACCATAGGATAATATCAAATCTGGAGCAATCCCCGCTGAATGGTGTTCCTCTGTCCCAACACTTTTGATCATCATCTCTGACCCTCTGCGAAGTAATGGGTCCGTTTTATTCTCTCTTAACACATTTAACAGGATGAAAGAGGTCCTTATTAGGGCCATGTATTCACCTTTCCCAGTTAAGCAATTGTTTTCCCCACGCCCTTGGAAATTATTGATAGAGCTGTACAACATGATGAGAGGCATAGATAGAGTGGATAGCCAGAGACTTTTTCCCAGGACGGAAATGACTATTATGAGGGGACATAATTTTAAGGTGATTGGAGAAAGGTATAGGGGAGATATCAGAGGTAGGTTCTTCACGCAGAGAGTGGTGGGCGCGTGGAATGCGCTGCCGGTGGTGGTGGTAGAGTCAGATACAATAGGGACATTTAAGTGACTCTTGGATAGGCACATTGATGATAATAAAATGTGGGGTATGCAGGGTAGTTTGATCTTCGAGTAGGGTAATAGGTCGGCGCAACATCGTGGGCTGAAGGGCCTGTACAGTGCTGCACTGTTCTATGTTCTAAAGGAACATTCATGAAGCCACTGCTTGGATAAAGCAAAATATTTTATGCCAAATTTATTTAACAGTACATTCTTAAGCAATCCATAAAAGTAATTGTTTATGTGAATAGTTGAAATATATTTGATACTTGAGTATCAATTAGCATTAACATAATAATTCAACGATGAACGGTAGTTCTCAGCAGCATAAGTTTCATAGTTCATATGCCCATTGAATATAAAACGCACATTTGTGGAAAGATATATATTTGACTCAGATTTTCCAATAAAGATAACTGAAGCTAATGGTGCTCACCTCTGTTAAGGTGTAAATGTAATAGATTGCCATCTGCAAATGCACATTGAAACTGAGTAATCAAGTAGTTGTTGTTTCAGTTGCCAGGAGCCTTCACTCTAACAAGATATTCACCGTTCCAAAGCATGGTGCATACCAGTGTCATTTTCTGGTATGCACCTACTAACCATGCTAGAGAATGACTGTAAACAGAGGCTGGAGATCACAGTGGGTCAGACAGCAACCAGGGACAGAGAACAAGCTAACATTTTGAATCTAGGTGACTCTTCATCAGAGCTAGACTCGAATCGCTAGTTTGTCTCTCTCCATGGATGCTGTCTGACCCACTGTGATCTCCAGCATTTGTTGTTTTCAGTACAGATTCCAGCATCTGTAGTAATTTGCTCCTACATTATGCTAGAGAATGGTTGGGTTTATCCTTTCAAATGGAAATTAGTTTTTAATGATATGATAATGCTTAACTATTGCCAGAAAACTCTGACACAGAGTAATTACCTTTAAAAGCATGGAATTTCAGTCCTACAGGTTTTAATTAGCACTATAGGTTTAAAAAAAAGATATTAAGTAGAGTAGACCGAAACTAGAAGGCATAAGGTTAAGGTGAGAGGGGAAAGATTTAAAAGAGATCTAAGGGGCAACTTTTTCACATAGAGGGTGGTGCATGCTGCCAGAGGAAATGGTAAAGGCTGGTACAATTACAACATTTAAAAGACATCTGGATGGTTATATGAATAGGAAGGCTTTAGAGGGATATGGACCAAATGCTGGCAAATGGGACTGGATTAATTTAGGATATCTAGTCAGCATGGTTGAGTTGGTCCAAATGGTCTATTTCCGTGCTGCATAACTCTATGGCTCTGTGACTCTATACTCAATGCACTGACCAATAAAGGCAAGTTGACCAATAAAGGCAAGTGCACCAAATGCCTTCTTCACTACCCTGTCTACCCATGACTCCACCTTCAAGAAACTCGGAGCCTGCAGTCCGAGGTCTTTTTGTTTGCCACACAGTGAATAAATCCTGCCCTGATTTACCTTACCAATCAACCATAACAATTGAATGTTGAAATAGGTTTGAGGGGGTAAAATGAGTTATTTGTGTTCCTGTGTGTATGTAGAACTCCTTTCCAACTTTACCTTGTAACTACATTACAGTGTTGTCACTTAAGTAAGACTTTGAATGCAATTTTACAATCTCAGTCGTGCATCTTTTTCCTCACATTTTCATAGAATATGCATGGCTTGAATAAACACTTCATCTAACATTTTACAGTGGTTTACAAGACAACAAAACATTTAAAGCCCTTTCTCAGTAGGTTCTCCTGCATTTGGTGCCAGCTGTTTACTGTATATGAGAAAGAGAACCTTGAGTCAATCCCTTTTCTATCTCTTGCATAACCAGCAAAGATCAGGGTAAACAACTCTGATTAAATATTCACTCATTATCTAACTACTCTTCGTTATCAAAAGAAAACCTGGAACTAAAAGTTGTGTTTCACTTAGTGTCGTTACTGGGGACTGGTTTCTGGGCAGGACTTATTGAATTCTGGGAATAAGCATGGAATTCCCCTCTCCACTTCAACAAGTATACATGGAATATTGCACAGGAAGCATACTCAAGAGATTTAAATGATTTGACCTTGCATTATTAGGTGGCATTGGTTGATAAGCAAGCAACATGAATGAATTTGGGGACAGTGAGTGCACAAGTGAGTCATTTAATCCCACTTAGGAAATCAGCCCTTAAATGGCTACAACTTCATAACTGTCATCACCAATTTTAAACATGGTGGCCAGAACTTAATTCACATACCACCCACCCCCCCACACCCCCCGCCAACCCACCTTCAGGGGCTTGGGGTGCAGTTGACCTGGTGGGACAGTGTAGTCTGGAACCTGGTTAGACCATAAGGGCAGAAGGAACAAGAACAGGAGTAGGCCATTTGGCCCATTGAGCTTGCTCCACCTTGCAATAGGATCATGGCTGACCTGACATTCCTCACATCCACTTTCCTGCCCTTTCCCCATAACTTATAATTCCCCTATTGATCAAGAATCTATCTATCTCTACTTTAAATATACACAAGGTCTTTGCCTCTACAGCTATCTGTGACAAGGGGTTCCTAAAATTCACAATCCTTGAAGAGAAGAAATTCCACCTCATGTCAGTTTTAAATTGTTACCCCTTCATGCGGAGATGATGCCACCTGGTCTTAGACTCTCCGATGAGGAGAAATATCCCTCTCAATATTTATCCTTACAAGCCTCTTAAGAATCCTATAAGTTTCTATTAAATCACATCTCATTCTTTTACACTCCAACAAGTAGAGTCCCAACTTACTTTGCCTTCACTCAGAAGACAACCCATCTGTACCAGTTGCTACCCTTTCTGCATGACTAAGCCCCCGGCTGAAGGCTTGTGGACTACCTACCTGCACAGACACAAGTTGAGAATCCAAGTGGGATTGAACAAATGGGTGCGGGGTAGGGGTTGGGATGAACCTTAATTAAAGCCACATTATGCATGACTGAGGGCACAAGCCTCTGTTTTCTTTCAAAAGCCTAGCAGGCAACCACCCTCCCCACCTGGAGGGCAATGCCTACCCATGATGTCCATCCTCCCCTCTCTTACTTGGGTTTGGCCTGTATCCTGGGTTCATTGGTAATGGACCTCTCCCCAGGTGCTTTACCGGCTGCTGGCACTGACTACCATGGAGAAAATCTAGCCCCTGATTGACCGGCAGGTCTCGGCAGGCAGGATTGCCACCTGAATCCTGGTGAAGACTCAAAGCTGGTCTCTTAAGTGCCTGACAGATGTTTTATTCAATTGTGCCTCCCCAACAGAAGCGAGGGACGGGAGGACATACTCCTATCAGTTCCCCAACTGGCAGGCAAGGTTCCCAACACCAACTTTAAATTCCACCAAAGCACTGGCTTATCCTCACATTGTCTCAGACCATTGTCACCAATGATTTCTGCAGTCAATGCAGATGTTGGTCAGTGTCCAAGTTGTAAGTTGTTCATATAATCCTCTATTGTATCTAATTACTTCTTTCTCCCTTTTTGTACATTGCCAAGCATCAAACTTGGTGTGAATTTTGAAATAATATTTAAATATTACTGCTCCTTTCTTTAACTCAAACTCCCTTGGTTACCATGAATACAAGAAGATTACACACTTCCTCATTATAACCATCATCGATCATGGAATTTTATTTCAATCATTTCACTTTCATGATTTGCAGTGATCTATGTAGTACCTCATCTGGTTTGCCCTGATAATAGTCTGTCACATCTTGTGAAAAAAAATGTGTACCACAGCATTCTGTTGCTGTCTTTATTTGAACTTGTTTTTATATTTTATTAGAGAAGAATCATTTGTCACAAAATGAGGAAGATATAGTTCATATTCGCCAGTGGAGTAAGTGAACTGATGTTTTCAGACACCCTATGATCACTTAAAAACCCATTTTCGTGTTTCATTTTGCAAAGAACTTCCATCAGCAAACAAAATAGGAAAACATTTATTATCTTGCCTTTCATCAATTGTGGTGTACTGTGTTCCATTCACTTACCTCAGGTCTATCACTAACGTGCTACACATTTACATTTTTCCTCTGTGCCTTCATTCTTTGTTAAAGTTCAAATACATTAGGACGAAAAGCAGTATCACTATGTTCCTCTCCATCTTCTCCAATGTCATATTAAAATGCTGTTGCTTTGTTTGATTTATGCTTTGGAGGGTTATATTAGCAATGATTCTTTTCTTTCCTTCACAACTTGAGTAAAAAATGTTGATCATCTATCACTTCCATTCTGTATATTGAACAAAGACGCTGTATTAAGCATGAACTTACAACTGAGAAGATGAATGTCTTCTCCAATTTATTTCCACACTCACCATAAAGGTTGTGGCAAATATTCAAAAAGTAAATTTGGAGGGTAAAGTTCTCCTCTTTATCTATTATTCAGGTAAGAGAAAGGACACCTGCCTGCCATAGATTCAGTACTCTGAGATTTGTGGTTTCTCTGTCTCCATCAGAGAACAGATTCAATCTAAACATGTTCTGAGCAGCTTGTTGAAAGTTCTTCATTTCCTCCTGCGCTCAGTCAAATCTTGCTTTCGGTTATTTGTACTCGGCAATGATTCATAATCCTCAATTTGAAAACTACCTCCAGGCTCAAAAGAAACGAGCATGGGTGGGTTAGGGAGATGGCTGGGGATGGTTACACTGGCGAATATGGACGTGAAGTTGACAACATCACTTGAGTAAATGCATCTTAAAACACATTGTTTGTTGTGGCCTGTCACAATCACTTTAAGGGCTATGTGGTAAATAGATCATTTTTGTTTCTAATTGCAGTCCCTGCTGAAAGCAAACTTGTACTGTAGTGGATGTCTCAAACATGTACATGTTAGTATGTGTACACTGATTCTTGGTTTGTCCTGTATCAGTCCTGGCAAGCAATAGGCACTGCCTTTTTCACCCCAGTTATCTTTCCTCTGAAACCCCATCTTCTCCAGCCATTCCAATTTCAGTCATTGAGCTCCACTGTGTAGATGACATTCGGTCAGGAACTGAGTCAACATTGTCAGCATTGTGGTGCTAATAACCAAATAACAGCTCTGCTGGTTGGGACAAATAGCTTATCTACCTGACACCAGGCTCCTGGAACAATCACTCTACTTGGAAATCAGTCACCAGGTGGACAGCACTAACACTTGGAGGATGGTTGACTTCTGAAGAGCTGGGGGAGACAGTGGTGGTGGGTGCAGTGGGGACAGACTGACCATTCAGAGACCCTTAGAATTAAGCTCTATTTGCTAATGAGCTTCTGGTGGGCTGTGTGGGGGGATCCTTGTTGTCAGGGTGATTGGCAGGCCTGGCATCGGGGAGGTGGAGACAGGGTGTCTGCTGTGAACAATGCTCCTATCCTTGCTGTCTAATTAAGTACCAGATTACCACTTCGCAGGTTGGAACTCCTGAAAAGGAGGTGATATCGGGCTTTTGCCAGCTCCCCAGTCAGTGACCAAGACTCCTACTGCCAACATTAAATTCCATTCTATTCCTTGACCTCTCCACAGCCAAACCTTTCTCTTGGAGACAGTAAGGACTGCAGATGCTGGAAGCCAGACACAATAGATGTAAAGTTGGAAAAGCACAGCAGGTCAGACAGCATCTGAGGAGAAGGAAAGTCAATTTTTCGGAGCAAAGCCCTTCGTCAGGATTGAGGAGGGGGAGGGGAGCCCAGAAGTATATAGAGGAAGGGGGCTGGGGCTGGGGAAAGGTAGGTGGGATGGTGATAGGTGGATGCAAGTGGGGGGTTATTGTGATTGGTCAGTGGGAAGGGTGGAGCGGATAGCTGAGTAAGAAGATGGACAAGTTAGGTCAGGTCAGGGAGGTGAGGAGGAGGGGGAGGGCTGGACATGGGATAAGGCTGGGGATGGAGGGATTTTAAATGTGTGAAGTCAATATTGAGGCCATCAGGCAGTTAGCTCCCAAGGCAAAATATCAGGTGTTGTTCCTCCAGTTTATGTTTGGCCTCACTCTGATAGTGGAGAAGGCCAAGGATGGACATGTCATCGGGGGAGCGGGAGGGGGAATTAAAATGGATGGCAACTGGAAGGTCAGGTTGGTTGATGCATGCAGAGCGCAGATATTCTGCGAACCGGTCCCTGAGTCTGCATTTGGTCTCCCCGATATAGACGGGATCGCATCAGGAAGAACGGGTACAATAGATCAGGTTGGATGAAGTGCGAGTGAATGTCCGCCGATTCTGGAAGTGTTGTTTGGGGCCATGGACGGAGGTGAGAGGGGAGGTGTAGGGGCAGGTGTTACACCTCTTGCAGCTGCAGGGAAATGTACCGGGTGTGGTGGAGAAATTGGTGGAGAGTGTATGGCTGACCAGGGTGTCATGGAGTGAATGGTCCCTGCGGATAGCGAACGGGGGTGGGAAGGGAAATATCTTTTTGGTGGTGGGATGTGATTGTAGGTGGTGGAAATGTCGAAAGATGATGCATTGTATTCAGAGATTGGTGGGTTAGTACGTGAGGACTAAAGGGTCTCTATCCCTATTGTTGTTGGGGGAAGGGGGTTTAAGGGCAGAAGTGTGGGAAATGGAGGAACTGCAGTTGAGGGCATCCTTAACTACAAAGGAGGGGAAATTATGGTCCCTGAAGTAGGAGGATATCTGGGATGTCCTGGAGTAGAACGCCTCATCCTTGCAGCAGATACAGTGCAGAGCAATTGAAAGTATGGGATAGCATCTTTGCAGGAGGGTGGCTGAGAGGAGATGTAGTTAAGACAGTTGTGGGAGTCAATAGGTTTGAAACAGATGTCAGTGGTGAGTTTGTTTCTGGAGATGGAGACAGAGAAGTCCAGGAAGGGGAGGGAGGCATCAGAAATGGTCCAGGTGAATTTGAGGTGAACTTTGGTGGTGAAGTTGATGAAATGCTCGAGCTCCTTGCGGGAGCACAAGGCAGCACCGATGCAGTCATCAATATAATGGAGAAAGAGGTGGGGGATGTTGTTGGTGTAGTTGTGGGACTGTCCCACATATCTGACAAAAAGGGAGGCGTACCACAGGCCCATGCGGATACCCATGGCCACCCCTTAGGTTTCTAGGAAGACAGAGGAATCAAAGGAAAAATTGTTGCCAAGTGCAAGTAAGTGTCAGTTTAGGGGACTGGTTGGGCCTACAGAAGAGGAAGAAACAGGGGTCTTTTAGGCCCTCCGTGTGTGGAATACAGGTGTACAGGGACTGAACATCAATGGTGAAGATGAGGTGTTTGGGGGCCGGGGCATTGAAAGTCTTGGAAAAGGTGGAGGGCGTAGTTTGTATCACGAATGTAGGTACAGAGTTCCTGGACCAAAGGAGAAAGAATGGAATCAAGGTAGGAGGAGATGAGCTCAGTGGGGCAGGAGCAGGCAGAGACAATGGGTCGGCCAGGGTAGTTGGGTTTATGGATTTTGGGAAGGAGATAGAAACAGGCAGTGTGGGGTTGGGGAACTATTGGGTTGGAGGGTATGGATGGGAGATCTCCTGAAATGATGAGTTTGTTGATGGCCTGGGAGGTGATGGCTTGGTGATCAGAGGTGGGACCACAATCAAGAGGACAGTAAGAGGAGGTGTCAGAGAGTTGGCATCCGGCCTCAGCGATGTAGAGGTCAGTTTGCCATACCGCGATTGTGACACCCCCTTATCAGTGGGATTAACAGTGAGGTTGGGGTTGGAGCGAAGGGGGCGGAAGGCTGCCCGTTCTGATGGGGAGAGGTTGGAGTAAGTGAGAGGGAGAGAGAGATTCAGGCATTGATGTTTTGGTGGCAGTTGAGATGCAAATGTTGAGGGAGGGTAGGAGAGCAGGAGGGGGTGTCCAAGAGGGTGGAGTTTGCTGGAGGCAGGAGAAAGAGTTGTTAGAGGGTTGGTTGGAATACCATTCAAAGAAATAGGTGCAGAGACAGCGGAAAAAGAGCTCGACATCATGACATGTGCAAAATTTATTTACGTGTGGGCACAGGGGAATGAAGGTGAGCCCTTTGCTGAGGACTGACCATTCAGCCTCAGCAAGAGGGAGGCCAGGGGAGATGGTGAAACCTTTATCTTTTTCTCTTTGGAGATAAATTAATATCCATCTCTCTTGAGATAGTTTTACGTCTCTTGAGATTGCTCTGTCTATTCCTATTTCCCTGGAGATAGATCTCACTCCTCTCACATCTCTCAAGATTGAGAGAGACAATGATTGATTTTCAGTCTCTACATTGTTTAAATGCGTCCAGCATTCTGAATGAAGAGAGGTAGAGAAGTGTAAAAGTCCAGACTTGCATGTTGCGATCACTAACATTTCAGTTTAACATTCAGACACTGGGGCTTGCTGCTCCAAGGAAAGCTTTGAGCTCATTTTGAAACAATGGTACATCTACTGAATTGGCAATAACCAACATCTTTAAGAAAGAAAATCAACCATCCATGCGAGTGAAGAAAAGCAAGACAATTAGCTTGACTGGGGGAGACTGTGCTGAATTTTACCATCGTTCCTTGCATGGACTTCCTAACTGGATGTCTGAGGCTAATGAAACATTGGTGGACAAGCCTCTATTGCTGCTGTCCCCAACGAGAGGGTCAGCAGCCCTGAAGATGAAGAGGAGATCACTTCAGAGACACACAGGAGACCTTGGTCAACTGAAAAATTCCAGGGAGATGAGGACCACAGGGAAAACTCATGTGGGGAGTTCGTTGAGACCTTTAGTGCTGTCTTTGGCTCCTGCAACTCCACGGGTAACCTCAATTGAAACGGTTGGAGTCCCTGTGAGTCATCCTGCGATGCCTGCAGCACCACAGAAAGCCCGGTCCTTTAATCGTGTGAATTGGCAGCCAATCCCTATCCAGTCTCAGAGCTGGGAAGGTGACAGTCCGACACAAGTCACCTCAATTTTCCTGGCACTCTGCCTCCCAGCCAGCCGCCAAAGAGTTGATGAAATCCAGACAGACGCTGGTATATAATGTAGGATGCTAGAAACCCGAAATAAAAATGAAAATCTCTGGAAGAACGCAGCCAGTCAGTCTGATCTGACTATTCCAGGCATTTTCTATTTTGGATACAGTTCACTGGCATGAGGCAGCATTTTTGTTACCTGTTCATATTTAATAGATACTAAAACTGCATCACAGTTAATGTACTGTACTAATGTCTCTTCTAGAATAGTTAGCTCAAAGTAATGACACAAATGCAGAAAATGAACACGATATATAGAATGTTGTAGGAGGCAAGACTGAAATCTCATTTTCTTTCCTTCTAAAGAGATGTAGCATTTGACTGAAATCCTTTTTTGTGAAATAAGGGAAACTGGTCTTCAGTGATATTGAGACTTCAGGCCATTATACATTGTGGCCAGTTTTCCTATCCATTGGCTTCAATAAAAATTGGATGCAAACAGCTTCAAAATGGCCTGAAGATTTAGTATCACTTGATTTGTTTGTTGGGAAAAGAAATAACAGTCTATCGAACTGATTTTGGATTTCTCCTGATTGTTCACAACTGGGCCATGGATCTTCAGTTTACATGGAACAATTGAACAATGATTTGTTTGCTTTTTATATTATTTAAATGCAAACTTACATTTTTTAACAATGCAGTGTTTAATTCTTTGTCTCAATTCAAGGTGAGATATGTTCATTGTGGGGATAAGCCTCGGCAGATTATT
This sequence comes from Ginglymostoma cirratum, assembly GCA_024137785.1. Classification (NCBI taxonomy): domain Eukaryota; kingdom Metazoa; phylum Chordata; class Chondrichthyes; order Orectolobiformes; family Ginglymostomatidae; genus Ginglymostoma; species Ginglymostoma cirratum. The sequence goes on from JAHRHZ010000019.1 coordinate 19,285,022, forward strand.
TCCCTTTCATTCTTCCATTAACTCTCCTCCGAATGCAGACCTCAGACTCCAGCTAAAGTGGCCCCATTTCACATGCCTTAATGATGCTTGTGTTTCTGGATGTAGATTGTTGCTATATTTCTGATATTCCAGCCATAGTACAGCCTTGTGCAGAGTTTTGTATACATATTTTCTGATGAAGGGTCTCGGCCTGAAACGTCAAGCTTTCCTGCTCCTATGATGCTGCTGGGCCTGCTGTGTTCATCCAGCTCCACACCTTGTTATCTCAGAAACCCACCCACTGCTATCATTCCAAAGCATCAGCAAAACACAAAGTATCAGGTCATTTTTCATTCTCTTTGCTGCTTGTGTTTCCTTTTTGTTAATTGTATATCAATTGCATTTAATTATATGCAGTTGATATGGGTTAACTGTGGATTCATTTGTGGTGGTGTCCCTACCCATGGACCAGGAGGCGTGGAGTCAGGACCTTTAACCAGACACAGACTGAAACTGTGGGTATTAGGTTAAGAGGCATGTTCTTGTATTCAGTAGTTCTGAAAAAAAAACATGTGAAGGCACATGCAGGTTGGTTCCAGTTCTATCTTTCTCCAGCTGATTTTCTGGCCTGCGATACTGTGATCCTATGAGCAAGCCCTAAAACCAGTCGCTCAAGCTGTTCCTCCAAAAGTAAAGAGAGAAAAATATGATGAGTCATTATTCATTAAATGCTGCCTTTGCAACGACAATATTCCTCCAAAAGTAAAGAGAGAAAAATATGATGAGTCATTATTCATTAAATGCTGCCTTTGCAATGACAATACTTGCAGTTTTACAATGTAAAAACATTGCTTCTAAGCTCACATTGAAACCTTAATTGGCACAGACCTGGAGTGTGGTGATCTCTGTGGACTTCAGTCAAAGATAAATTCACTCCCTCAGCCTATGATTCCATTTCTAGCTTCTTCTCAGCAGGCAAGAGTTTGCAGATAACGCTCAATACCTCTGGTTAATAATCCACTCTTAACTGTTGAGCTGGTGTGTTCAGCAAAGAAATAATCAGCCAATGATTCTACAAGGAGACATTCTGCAGGGACAAGGAACAATACTTGTTGCCTAATAGAATGAAAATCCAAATGACTTGACAATGCAGTTAGACTAAATATTTGAGGATTTCCTAATCAATGTTTGCATAAGGATATTTGTCAATAGTGCTTATTAAGAATCATTTCAGGCGTGTGCTTTCTGTAGCCTGCAGCATAATTTTTAAAATACCTGTATTGCTTATCTTTTGTGCTTCCAGTAGATTAGTGGACAAAGTCTGGGTCTTACTTGGTTGTGAAGCCAGGCTTTAGAGTTACTGGTTCAAATCCTGGAACTCCTTCTCTACCAATACATGGCATTGTGGCTCAGTCATTAGCATTGCTGCCTCACAGTGCCAGTAACCCAGGTTCAACTCCAGTGACTGTGTGGTGTTTGCATGTTCCTTCCACAGTCCAAAGATGTGCAGGTTCGGTGGATTGGCCGTACTAAATTGCCCATAGTATCCCAGGATGTGCAGGCGTGTGGGAAATGGAGGTAGGAGGCTTGATCTGGGTGGAATGGTCTTTGGAAGAGAGATATTGACTCAATGGGCTGAATGGCCTGCTTCCACAGTGTGGGCATGCTATGAACACAGTGGATGTTCCTATACCACATGGACTGCAACGCATCAAAAAGGCTGCTCACTGTCACGTTCTCAAGAGCAATTAGGGATGGGATTAGCCAATGATGCTCACATCCCATGAACAGATTTTTTAAAAAATACAGACAAACACAAGAGATACCTGAGCCCTCTTTGAATATGTATTTAGCACAATAATGGATAATGTTATCACCATAAACATAATAGGTAGGAATGGCATAGAATCGACAGTCTTCTTTATTGCTAACATTGACACTTCTCATGAAATTGGCTGCGTTTTGCAAATCTTTTCAAATGCAGTCGTGGACACATGTGACCCATTGTTCATGCTATACAACACAGTTGTCCTCTTTATCATGATGATCACAGAGTAATATGCTGTATTAGGACACTTAAATAACACGCTGCATTATTACAAAGATTGCGAACGTGTTAAGGCCATCCCTCGTTATATTCGCCACTTTGTTTTTCCATTGTCCATCTTGCATAGCCTGTTGCAAATAATTTCAGCCTCTGTACCTCAGTTGAAAGGGAGAGAAAAGAAGTAATATATGGCCAACAATTAAATAGTGAAAATAAATTAATTATTAGCAACTGCTGTTGGATACCAGCAAGATGCAAGCTCCTTAATGGGTGAGGAAATGTGTACACAGCTGTAATTTCTCTCTGTTTGAAATAAACAAGCATCCATCTACAATGACAGCACTATCGCAACTCAAATCTCTTCTACCAGCCTCTTCAGCATCCAAAATTTGAAATGTTTTAAAATTTACCAGAACATGACCTATATATTTAAAACACCTCTTCAACCACTAAAGATCTTACTGACACAAGTGAGATTTAAGTATGTGAAACAGTGAAAGTTTCATTATTTGATCATGAAGGAGAAATCTATAGTGGATATAAGAAGGCTATCAATGTTATGGTGACAAGGCTTTCTTAAATGTTTAACAACAGAAAGATCTATTGGTATGAACATCTGGTGGAATGGGTTTATAATGAAAAATATAACTAAGTTACAGACATTAAAATCTAGTCAGTAGTGCAGATGCATTGCGTCTACTTCATAAGATACATATTTTCATAAATATTTGCGCTCATCCCGCTCCTCTTTGGTTCCAGATTCTCCAGTTGGAAAGGTGCTTTTTCACTTATCTGACACTTTCCATTTCCCGTTCCTGTCAGTTAGAGTAGTAAATTGCAATTCAAGTTGTCAGATGGTCACAAATTAAGCACTAGTTAATGTTCTAGGGCTCAAAACCTCCAGAGACCAGATTGAGCATGGGGAAATCTCATTTCACGCGGTACTTGTTGCTTTAGCAGTGAGAGTAAACCTTTATGAATTCAGCTTAAGGTGAATTTAAACCAAGGCTACAAAGATGGAAGGCCTTTACGCTGATCTAAGATATCCTCACTGTTACCGTGATGGAACTTCAGTGATGCTATAATTTGTTTGGTTACAAACTAGATATTGAAATCAAAGTGACTTCAATCAGATTTCAAACTCTTTTTAAAATTTAATTTTGGAAGGAATCACTTCTGCACACAATTATTTAACTATTAGCATAACCTTTCTAAAAACCAGAGGAATTGCAGATGCTGGAAATCAGAAAGAAAAACTTGAAATTCCTGAAACAAACTCAGCAGGTTTGTCAGCATCTGCGGACAGAAATCATAGTTAACGTATCTGGACCAGTAACACTTCTTAAGTACTCATTTTCTGAAATAAGGTATCTGGTCTCGAAATGCTAATTCTGGTTTCTCTCCACGGATGATGCCAGACCTGCTGAGTTTATCCAGTAATCGCTGTTTTTGTTTCTAAGCATAACCTTCCCAGGAGACTTTACAGTGTGTCAAAACATTCAAACAGGGTTTCATTAATCTGAGAGTCACTACTAAAATGATTTTTATTGGTGGACAACCACATTTTTGCTTTTTGTTAAGTTAACATCGATTGAGTTACAAATCCCCATTAATATGACATCTACCAGATAAACTGGGTGAGATGATTTTTTTTACATAAGATTGTTGTAGACATTGCAGGCAAAACTCTGTTTCAGTTTATCCCAACAGGTAAAATCTCTCTAATTATATCTACACGGATGTTTTACTTTGGAGTTACAGAGCACTTAATGTTGTTAAGAACGAATTTTGAATTTAAAGGAGCAGGGACACATTATACCCTGGGATTGGTGTTCTTACAAATTGCATAACTAAGGAGGTGGAACAGGTTCTAAACTAAATGGTGAGTGGTTGGGGGTGGGGGGGGTGGTGAGCGCAGGCAAGGGCTCAGATTTGGGCAGTTGTGCTGAATCAAAAAGTATGGAAAATGCAACAAAGGAAGGAATTAGTGTGGGAAATGATAGACAAAGACAGGAAGAGACAAAGTATGCAGATCTAAAACCAAATCAACAGATACAACGAGAGACTACAAAAATAATCAAAGGACAAAGCATAAGGTATTGTATTTGAAGGCCTACAGTATTCAAAACTAAACAAATGAACCCAGTAGTGCAAAGTGAGATAAGTAAGTATGGTCTAGTGGCCATAACTGAGGTGTGGTTGCAGGATAACCTAGATTCGGATCTGAATATTGAAGGGTACTTGACATTGAGAAAGAACAGGAAGCTATGAAAGGGTAGAGGAGTGGCTCTGTTAGTTAAAGAAGATAATAACACAATGGAGAGGGCAAACCTCAATTCAAAACCGACAGGCACAAATTTAAGACTGAAATGAAGAGTTTTTTTTCTCTCTCAGAGGGTTGTGAGTCTTTGGAACTCATTGCTTGAGAGAGCTGTGGGGGAATCTGTTGGAGGCCAGAGCAGCATCACAGAGTGAGTATAAACCTACTGGAAATTGGGGGTTACAGCCTAGTCAGCGGAAAGCTGTCAGAGGGCGGAGCAGCAGCAGAGAGCGAGTATAAACCTACCAGAGCTCAGGGATCACAGCCTGGTTGGCGGGAAGATGTCAGAGGGCAGAGGAGCAGCAGGACAGAGTGAGTATAAACCTACCAGGGCTCAGCGATCACAGTTTAGTCGGTGGGAAGCTGTCGGAGGGTGGAGCAACAATACAGCAGGGGTGAGTATAACCCTACCGGAGCTCGGGGATCGCAGCTTAGTCGGTGGGAAGCTGTCGGAGGGCGGAGGAGCAGCACAGAGTGAGTATAAACCTACCGGAGCTCAAGCATCGCAGCATAGTTGGCGGGACGCTGTCGGAGGGTGGAGGAGCAGCTCAGAGTGAGTATAAACCTACCGGAGCTCGGGGATCGCAGCTTAGTCG
>JAHRHZ010000019.1:19289973-19315016 GCA_024137785.1 Ginglymostoma cirratum
GATCGCAGCTTAGTCGGCGGGACGCTGTCGGAGGGTGGAGGAGCAGCACAGAGTGAGTATAAACCTATTGGACCTTGGGGCACTGTAGCTGCAAAAACACTGGGGTGACATCACAGGGAGGCTGTGACCTGATTGGTTGGTAGGAAACCTGCACTAAACGTGAAAAAGAACACAGCAAAGTAGTATCAATAACTTTAATTAAAACATTATAAAAAATATAAATTAATAAAGTAAGTCACTAAGTAGAAATGGCTGGACAGGTGATGCGTTGTAGCTGTGTGATGTGGGAGCTGGCTGATCCCACTGCGAACTGCAGTGACCACATCTGCAGCAAGTGTTGGTTGCTCAAGGAACTTCGGCTCAGAGTTGATGAGCTGGAATAGGAGCTTCAAACACTGCGGCACATCCGGGAGGGGGAGAAGTACCTGGACACTTTGTTTCAGGAGGCAGTCACACCTGGTAGATTAAGTAATTCAAATTTGGTCAGTGGCCAAGAACAGCAGAGTGTGACTGTACGCGAGGCAGATAGAGGGATCCTGCAGTCAGGAACAGAGGAGCCTCAGCTCTTGACCTTGTCCAACAGGTACGAGGTACTTGCACCCTGTGAGGATGAGGAAAAGGGCTGCAGGGAGGATGAGCCTACTGACAACTGCACCATGGTACAGGAGGCCATTCAAGAGGAGGGAGCAAAAAGACAGGTGGTAGTTTTAGGGGATTCTATAATTAGGGGGATAGATGGTATCCTTTGTAAGCAGGATCAAGTGTCCCGCATGGTGTGTTGCCAGCCCCGTTCCAGGGTAAGGGATATGTCTAACTGGCTTGAAAAGATATTGGAGCAGGAGGGGGAGGATCCAATTGTTGTGGTCCATGTTGGAACAAACCACATAGGCAAGACTAGGAAAGAGGACCTGTTCAGGGATTATCAGGAGCTAGGAACAAAATTAAGGACCAAGTCCTCAAGGGTTATAATCTCTGGATTACTGCCCGAGCCATGTGCAATTGGCCTGGGGACATGACAATAAGGGAAGTAAACACATGGATAAAGGAGTGGTACGGGAAAGAGGGGTTCTTTTTCATGGGCCATCCATTGGCTCTCCTTGGTCTAACCTGCTCGTTACCTCCTCAAAGAATTCTAACAGATTTGTCAGGCATGACCTCCCCTTGATGAAACCATGCTGACTTTGCCCTACTTTACCATACACTTGCAAATATTCAGAAATGTCATCCTTCACAATGGACTCCGAAATCTTACCCACGACCGAGGTTAGGCTTTTTTTTATTCATTCACAGGATGAGGGCATCACTGGCTAGGCAGCATTTATTGGCCATCCCTAATTGCCTAGAGGGCAGTTACGAATCAACCACATTGCTGTGGGTCTGGAACCACATGTCGGCCAGACCAGGTAAGGATGGCAGTTTCCTTCGCTAAAGGACATTAGTGATACAGATAGGTTTTTCCAACAATCGACAATGGATTCATGGTCATCATTAGACCCTTAATTCCAGATATTTATTGAATTCAAATTCCACCATCTGCTGTGGAGGGATTCAAACCCAGGTCCCCAGAATGTTGTCTGGGTCCCTGGATTAACAGTCCCACAGCAATGTAGTTGATTCTTAACTGTCCTCTGGGGCTGACAAATCTGCTAGAATTCTTTGAGGAAGTAACAAGCAGGTTAGACCAAGGAGACCCAATGGATGTTATCTACCTGGACTTCAAGAAGTGGTGTCATTGTGATGCTGGAGGAGGCCCAGGATGGACATGTCATCAAGGAAGTGGCACCATCCCTCACCTCTTCTTCCGCTACATTGATTACTGTATTAGTTCTGCATTATGCTCCCATGAGGAGCTTGAACAGTTCATCAATTTTACTAACACCTTCCAGCCCAACCTCAAATTCACCTGAAACTTCTCCGATAAATCCCTCCCTTTCCTGGACCTCTCCTTCGCCATATCTGATAACCATCTCAGCACTGATATCTATTTCAAGCCCACTGACTCCCAGAGCTGCCATGACTACACCTCCTCTCACCCACCTTCCTGCGAGAATGCGATCCCTTGCTCCCAATTCCTCCGCCTCCGCCGCATCTGCTCCCAAGATGTGGCATTCCATGACTGGACATCCCAGATGTCCTCCTACTTCAAGGACAACAACTTACCCCCCTGTGATTCATAATGCCCTCAACTGCATCTCTTGCATTTCCCTCACTTCTGCCATCAAACCCCCTCCCTCCAACAAAAATAAAGACAGAATCCCCCTTGTCCTCATGTATCACCCTACCAACCTTCGCATCCAACGTATCATTCTCCACCACTTTCATCACCTGCAATCCAACCCGACCACCAAAGAGATAGTTCCCTCCCCAACCCTATCTGTCTTTAGTGGGGACTGCTCACTCCGTGACACTCTCAACCGCTCCACACTCCCCATCAACCCTACCACACCCAGTACCTTTCCCTGCAACCACAGGAGGTGCTACACCTGCCCCTACACCTGCCCCTACACCTGCCCCCTCACCTCCATCCAAGGCCCCAAACAATCTTTCCAAATCCAACAAGGATTGACCTTTACATCCTCCAACCTGGTCTATTGTATCCTTTGCTCCCAACGTGGTGTCCTCTACATCAGTGAGATCAAGCGCAGACTCAGTGACCGATTCCCGGAAATCTGTGCTCTGTAAGCTATATCAACCAGTTTAACTTCCTTTCCATCTCTAGTGATATGTCCATCCTGGGCCTCCTCTATTGTCACACTGATACACCCGCAAACTGGAGGAACAACACTTCATGTCCCGCCTTGGGGACTTACAGCCCAATGGCCTCAATGTGGAATTCACCAGTTTTAAAATCTCCCTACCCCAGCCTCATCCCTTGTCCAACCATCCCTCCCAGCCCCACCTCCTTGACATGATACAACCTGTCCATTTTCTCTCCCACCTATCCGCCCCATCCTTCCCATTGACCAGTCTCCACTACCCCCATTTGCATCCTACCTGCCTTACCCTAACTCCACCCTCCCATTTATTCCCCAGCTCCCTTCCCCCTCCCTAGTACTGATGAAGGGTGTAGACCCAAAACATTGACTTTCTTGCCCCTCTGATGCTGCCTGACCTGCTGTGTTCCTCTAGCTCCACACTCTTATCGACTCTAATTCTAGCATCTGCAGTTCTTGCTGTCTCCAACTGGTGTATTTCCACACTGTTTTAGGACATGAGATTCTTCCTTGGTCATCCTCTGTTATTATATAAATGTTAAGGGTATTGAAGATTCTTCACAGGCTATCTCAAGGCATCATTAAGTTAGCTTGTTGGCTTTGATTGGCCCACTGATGCTCAACATCAGAACAAACACCCTGTTCATTTTTTTTAATGAGCATAGTTTCCATTTTTGAAATCTTTAATGTAATATAAATCTTTCAGAAGGAGCGTTTAAGTAATTCAGCAAAGCAGGTAAAGTTATATGGGAATTACGCACGTCTGCTGGATGACAGCCAAATTAATGTAACTCGCATTAATCCTCATCTCTCCTGAAGTCAATGACTAGCACTGGAATGCAGCAGCTTTATGCCAACAGCCTTATTATACCAGTTAGTCATTCTCCATGCACGAGTCTGTATAATGAGTTTTGTCGGGCTGTTTGAACAGGGCAAATAGCAGAGTTGATCACTGTTATTAGTCAGAGCCCTACACACCTACTTATTATCCAGAAAGTTCCAATGAATAGCGACTAAGCTACAGGACTCTGGCTTATTTCTCCTATCCCATTAGTGAGGCTGGAATTAATAATGTTACATTTAAAGTGTTTATGGCAAAGCAGCATATTCCTCAGAGAATTTTTCCATTGAATCAGTGGAACATCACTCAAAGAAAATCTCCTCATAAAGCATGATTGAGCCTTTGACTAGTTTGGTTTGACAACGTATCTATTCTTTTTTCATTCATTCATGAGACATGAGCTAGCTGGGTCAGCATTCGTTATGTATCGCTGGATACCCAGAGGGGCAGTTAACCACATTGCTGCAGGTCTAGAGTCATATATAGGACAAATTGGGTAAGGACAGCAAATTTCCTTTTCTAAAGAACACTGGTGAACCAGACAGGTTTTTACAACAGTTGGCAATTGTTATATAGTTCCCATTAGACTTGTCTCTCATTCCCAATCATTTTTTAAAAATTGAATTGAAATTCACTATCTGCCATGGTGGGATTCAAACACATGTCCCAAGAGCATTAGCCCAGGGTTCTGAATTACTAGTCCAGTGAAATTACTATTACATTTATGTCATATATGTATTCACATCAGCATGTGAACAGAACATAAAAAGAGGCAAAATTGGGCACTGTTATAACTCTGACAGATAAGGCAGGATGTCCCTATTCATGGTCTCTGTTGATGCCTTCCTTAGACTATGTGGATTCACCACACAGTCAAAGCCTTGGCAAGCATCTGCCACACCCTGGACACATCTCACGCACCATTTCTTGTGTGTGTTGCAAATGCATCAGCATTTGCCAAATGTACTCCTAACCTCTTGTTCATGGGAATCAGACCACAAACCAGATCTGGACACCTCTTCCTCACTAGTCCATGCATGGAATTCACTGCTCATTCTTCAAGAAGGAAGTAGACCACTTCGTCAACATTTGGACCTCCTGATGTATGCTGGATGCCTGTAAAGCTGAAGACTACGGAACTATCAATGGAGGCAGTCATAGCCTTTGGCCCAATCTTATCTGCATCCATGACCTTGCTGAGGTTCTAGTTCCCCACATCCCCCCCACCCCCACTCACAAACAAGTCCATGGGAAACAACAGAGTTTATGGCCATTTTGATGGATCACAGGAATTTACTTCAAATGTGTTTAAGACTGGCTGGGATAACAAAAAAAAACTAAAGAGTTGTAAACTACTGCAAAACAATTCAATTTATGATAAGAGCAGGTTCCAAACCCACTGTTTCATATTTCCTCTGAATTCATGGCATTACCAAATGATTAATGTTCAGGATTTCAACTTTCACTAACTTGGTTAGCATAAGGATTGTTGTCTGCTCTAATGAACACGACCCATGTTCATGACCTGTGGTCCAATCCCTGCCCACGTATATCCATGATTTCTGCAATGCCTTACGTCAGTTTGAAAACTTCCAGTTTACCGGTTCCAGCCACCTCCTCTTTACCATGGATGTGCAATCCCTTTACATATCCATTCCCCATCAGGAGGGTTTTAGGGCTCTCTGCTTCTTCTAGGAGCAAAGACCTGAACTGTCCCCACCCACCACCACCCTCCTCCGCTTGGCCGAGCTCGTCCTTACCCTCAACAACTTCTCTTTTAACTCCTCTCATTTTCTTCAGGTCAGAAGGGTGGCCATGGGTACCCGCATAGTCCCCAGTTATGCCTGTCTCTTCATGGGGTACATGGAACATTCCTTTTTCCAGTCTTATTCCAGCCTCCCCCCACAACTCTTTCTCTGACACATCGATGATATCATCGGTGCTGCTTCCCTCTCTCGTCTGGAATGGGTCCGACCCATCTCCCGCACTTCCGCCCTCACCCCTTCTCTTCCCTCCCACAACAGCGATAGGGTTCCCCTTATCCTCACTTACCATCCCACCAGCATCCACATTCAGCAGATCATCAGACACCATTTCTACCACCTCCAGCAAGGTGCCACCGCCAGACATATATTCCCCTCCCCCTCCCTTGTCTGCCTTCCGCAGGGACCGTTCCCTCCTGGACACCCTGGTCCACACTTCCTTCACCCCCAACATCTCCCCACAGCCCTATGGCACCTTCCCCTGTAACCCGCAAAAGTGCAACACCTGCCCATTTACCTCCTCCCTCCCCAGTATCCAAGGGCCCAAACATACCTTCTGGGTGAAGCAACACTTCACCTGCACTTCCCAGAATCTAGTCTACTACATTCGCTGCTCACAATGTTGTCTCCTCGACATTGGGGAAACGAAGCGTAGACTGGGTAACCGCTTCACAGAGCACTTATGTTCTGCTTGCAAAAAAAGACCCTGAACTACCTGCTGCCTGCGACATTAACATACCACCCTGTTCCCTGGCCAACATCTCTGTCTCTGGCTTCTTGCAGTGTTCCAGTGAAGCTCAGTGCAAGCTGGAAGAGCAACACCTTATTTTCCACTTGGGGACTCTGCAGCCCTCCAGACTCAATATCGAGTTCAATAATTTTAGGGCCTAAACTCACCCATGTCCCAGCCCCCTACACCACACCGAGGCCTTGTTACCACATAGCCTGCCATTACAGACCCCATGTTGTTAGTCACTGTTAACAGCTATTCACCTTCCCAGGCTGATCGTTCGCAACTCCTTTGTCTGTCCAACTGTTCTTCTCTCTCTTTCGGCTCTATCCTATTGTTTACTCCCTATCCCAACCCCCTCACTTTTTTCTGTATATAAACTGACGTTTTCCCAGTCACCATCAGTTCTGAGGAAGGGTCACCGGACCCGAAAAGTTAACTCTGTTTTTTTCCTTCACAGATGCTGCCAGACCTACTGAGCTTTACCAGCAACTTTGTTTTTGTTCCTGATTCGCAGCATCCGCAGTTCTTTCGGTTCTTATGACCCATGTGTAGTGTTTTTAGGATCAGGCTTATGATGATTAAGTCCAATTCTTCCAATTGTTTATTGAAACAACAGCCATGAAACCCTTCTGTGTGTGCTTATTTTCCAACAAGCATCTTAGGTTGATTTGAACCTGACATCCTCAAGAGATGTTATGGGCATCTCATGATAGAGATGCTTAAAGTCTACCAGGTAATATTCTGATTTCTAAATGTTGAAGGAAATTGAAACAATTTCCAATAAATGAAAGTCAAATGGACACAAATAAATCTTTCATCAAGGAAATAAAGGACTGATGAGAATAATAGATATTTGCTCAAGAAATTGTAACGGCGCATTATTACTTTAAATTTCTTTTTATTTATTTTCAATAGGTGAGAGATAAAGCAAAACTCTTACAAGACCTTTGGAAATCTGTTAAGAAATTCACTGGGAGTAAAATGAAATATGGATGCATGCGTCATAATATAGACTGAGATCAGAATCTCCTAGAATAAAGGTTAAAGAGTTCAAAGTTATTGTCTGCTGTATCACATTTGTGATTGAGGTCTGCCTGGAATAATCAAAAACAAAACTATCTCATGATCCAATAACTGCTTTGTACTGCTCTTCCTGCCTGAGTATCTCCTTTCAATTTTATCGTTTCTGCTCTTTGTCTGGTTACAAAGAAATGCCCTCTCCATTTAACTGAAAAGGAGCTTACTTTCCTTTCAGTCGATATCTCAACCTTATATGCTATCGTTAATTGAGCCAATCTCAGCCTGATTGTACTGTTGCATGTATACATTTGCCGTCCAGGGAACCTAGAATTAATACTGGAGGATGCCAGTAAAAATATACGAATACCTGCTCTTTAAAAATGTCATTACATTTCTAAGATTCTATTCATCCTGGGTCATCTATGGATATTCATGTGGCTTTATGTGAAAGTGTCAGTGTTAGACAGGGTGGACAAGGTCAGATGTCACATGACACCAGATTATAGTCCAACAGTTAATTTGAAATCACAAGCTTTCGGAACGCAACCCTTCATCAGGTGAAGTGAGAGGGAAGCACACAGACACAGAATTCGTAGGCAGAAAGATCAAGGGCGGAGAGATCAAAAGATCATACAACTGGTGTGAGTGGAGTGTTGAATAATAAGTCTCTGCAGGTCAGTGTTAGTTGGTGTGAGTAAAGTGTCAACAGCTGCATAACTTTGAAGGGATGACCTATAATCTGATTAAATGAGGCTGGGAGATAATTACAAATGAAAATTGATCTCTCTGTCTCCCCTCAACTCATAGTGAATATACAGCCCTGGACTAACCATGACACAGTCCCTACGGCAATTTGGCCAGACAACTCCAAATGATTAGGTCCTGAAGAGAGCAATTGAGCAATCCTGAGTTGTAGGCTATTCCATTCTATGCTCTGCCTGAGTGTACAGCGACCTTGCAGTTACACTCCAGTGATAGTTGCCAATGCACAACAATATACAGCATAATTGAGCAGACATTCACTCTGAATAGATGGGAGATGTGCCATGAGAGACTGGCGCATATTGGATGCCAATGTCTGTGGCTGTGTGGTGCATGCAAATGCTGTTCTTGTGGGTTCACTGAGATGTTGGTTCTGGGGGGGTCCAGGATGGTGGTTTGGCGGAGCAATCAGTGAGCTGGAGTCACCCAGCAACTGCTTGTATTTTCAAATCAAGAATTTTCAGCATCTGCGTTGCAGAGGATGTTACAATAGGAGGATGCACAATAATGAATGGCAGTGGATGAGTGTGATAACAAACAAACTATAATCTTCATTAATAGGCATCTCAATGCTGCCTCGCAAGAGTCTTGTCTCAACGCTTGGAATGTTGGCAAATGTTGCTGATGTTTTGTGCCTGCTGTGCCATTATGTTGCTGGTGAGAGAGGTTTGCCAATGGTTGTCCAGATACACAGCAGTCTTTCAATGATGATACGGATGTAAGGGATTTTGGTCTTTTGGCAAATATTGCTTGTGTAACAAGTTGTTCTGGGAACAATGTGTGGTAAGTTGGGACTAGAGTTTCATGTAAGGAATGCCATTGGGACAGGGTAGGTGGTTAATTAGGCAGTTTTGGTAACATATGGCAAGAGGTCTTATTAGGCCTTGCAGTGAAAACCCCTGAAAGACATTCCATGCAACTTGACCAAAAAGTTGTAAGACCCAGGCCCGAGAAAATAGTTGTCCCTGACATCAAGCTAGACTTCACTTGAGTTCTCATGTGTTTCTCCCGATTTCTTCTCATAGCCAAGTTGTTCAGGGTCTGGTAGAATTCCACCCAAAGTGGCAATTTAAGAATATCTTTATTAAATGGTCAGGAGCTGATCACACATGACAAGTACACACAAGCACCATAAGCTGCAAGCTTCATAAATTGAATAATTGATGTGGAAATGATAACATGAATTGGCTGATCACACAAAGCAGCTTCAGTGCAGCCTAATTTCACCAGTTACATTCCTGGAGCTCAGGAGGTTGTGCCCATTGTTTGCCAAAACCCTCTGCCCACTGCTCTTCTCATCTGGTAAGCTGTGGCATGTTCTCTACACTCATGGCAAGATGACCAATCCTTCCTTTGAGACCAGAGATGTTTTCTTACCAACTATAGCAGGAATCCTTCGTTAAAAACCTGTTGTTGACCTACATATCAGAATTAAACAACTTTTCCCACCATATTCTCCAGGGTTAATTAATTTGTAAATGTCAAAAGAAACCTAGCCCCGCGAATTAAGATTGCCTTTACACTGCCAGAAAAAAATTAGTGTCAATGGATCCAAAGGTATCCAAGAGTGCAAATGTCTTTGCTCCCCACGTGAATTACGGTTTTATTAATTGTGATCACTGGAATCATTTGGTTCATTGTAAGCCTGATATTTTGTGCTAACTTGTCCAAGCTGCAAGACATACTGGCAAGTAGGTCATATATCTATCAATGAGAATGAAGACATGGACCCGTTGTTTCGGTTGAAGTCAGGTCAGGAGCGTTTGAGTGAAATTAATTCATCAGTTTTCTCCACTGATACACCTGAAAGCATAATAGTTAACTCAACCCATTGAATAGTTGCAAGGTGGAAAATTGAATCTTGGAGAGTTTTCTTTTGAGAAGAAAAAGACTACCTCAGAAGATGATTGTAAATATGCAAAGCTAAAAGTCAGAGGGAAGAGAAGGGTCTTTGATAAGTACAAAGCCAGACATGGACAACAATCACTGCTAAAACCTAATATCTTTGCTGGTGGTGTCTAGCAACTGGAGACACACACTGGTTAGCTGCCCCCACCTGGCTATTGTAGCAACAATTTAGGTTGATAGGGCTTGAGATCTCAGTAATTAGGAAGTAATCACAGCTTGCATTGCTGTGGTAGCTGTGGGGCTGCTGTGTACTGTGGTAGTATCACTAGCCTTGGACTAAAAGTTCTGGGTTCAAGTTCTCAGAGATAGCAAGAACTGCAGAGCTGGAGTCAGAGTCGATACAGTGTGGAGCTGGAGGAACACAGCAGGCCAGGCAGCATCAGAGGGGCAGGAGAGTTGATTTTTTGGGCCTAGACCCTTCTTCACTGGTTTCAAATCTAACCTGCTGTACATCCATAATGGATTGGTGAAACACATTTCATTTTCCACTCTGATAGAATCCAAAGGCTTCCTCACAAAGAAATGGAGAAATTTGGAGGAGCATTGCCCACCAGTTCCTGATGCCTAGCTTTCGAGACAGACTGGCAGAGGCATCTTTAGATCCAATGTGCAACAAATTGTCCAAGATGTGGGAGAAAGTTGCAATGAAAGAGGCTACCTCATCTTTGCAGGGAAACACACTACTTTCTGACCCACTTTGGCTCACGTGGGAGAGCTCCATTCACTGAGTTAGAAGGTTCTGAATTCATGAATCACTCTATGATTACATACATAAATCTACTGCTGCTCAATTGAATTGGTCGAATCTCAATAATTACCATTATTTGGATGGGATTCCAATCAGCAGCTTCTAAGAGTTGAGGTGGATCGTAAAGGACCCATGACAATATTGAAAATGTCCTTCTCCTGACTAATGTTCTTCACTCAGGCATCTCTGAGTAGCCTCAATTAGTCATTGAGAGATGTTCCTTTGTGAAAAATGACTACTTAACATTGCACCAGTACAAGTGGTGGTTTTTATGTGAAGTGTCTTGAAATGCTTTTGAGAGTGGTGAAAATGCAAGATACAAACATAACTCTCATTTTTTTTGCTGTATTATTACGCTTAACTGTATTTCAAGATGCACCTGGAAACATTTTGGTTGAGTGCTTTGAATTTGCAGTGAGGATGCAGACACACAAAACTCTGAGCTTTTTCTTTATAACTTCCAGCTTAAAGCTAAGTGACCCAAGGTGCTAGAATTACAGCCTGTCATTATGCAAAGAGGTATCCGCACTTCAACTCCAAATGATGTGAAACTTCTCTCCATCTGTTATTAATACACTGAGGGCTTAGAGTCATGTAGCTACCTGTATTGTAAATGAATGTTCTCTGCTTCCTGAGTGATTTGCTGCTCTTGATGTTTATGACTGGGGTTAATTGAAACTTTAACAATAACGAGTTTCTCCCATTGGGATCAAGTGAGAAACCCTTTTGATTGGTGTTAATCTCAAACCATTCACATTTAATGTTTAATTTGTTATCATTGATTGATCTAGGTGCGATTGTCATAGGTTTATACCCCTTCCACTGCAGCAACACATCTCTAACCAAAGTCAGAAATAAGGTTATGTTGTGACACTGCTTGCTCCTTGACCACTCAGCCATCTGGAAGAAATCAAATTCCCAGCCATCCTCCAAAACTTCCCCTCTTGGAATTCACTTCCAGGAAACTGCATTTGCTAGGTTCCACTCTAAGCCAAAAAAAAATTACTCAAACATTTCCATCCCATTCCTGTCCTCAGCAGCTATCTCCCTGAAGGACCTACTCTCGTCTTTTCCTCCTCTTCTTCACCTGCATATAGCCCTTTGGTGACCTGATGCACCAATTTGTGATCAGCCTCTACACTTATACTGACAACACCTAACTCTACTTAGAGTTATCAAATCATAGAGATGTAAAGCATGGAAACAGACCCTTCAGTCCAACTTGTCTATGCTGACCAGATACCCTAAATTAAATTATCCTATTAGCCAGCATTTGGCCTATATCCCTCTAAACCCTTCCTATTCATGTACCCATCCAGATGCCTTTTAAATGTTGTATGTACCAGCCTCCATCACTTCTTCTGGCAGTTCATTCCATTCATGCACCACACTCTGCGTGAAAAAGTTGCCCTTTAGATCCCTTTTAAATCTTTCCCCTCTCACCTTCAACCTATGCCCTCTAGTTTTGGAATCCTCTACCCTGGGTAAAGGATCTTGTCTATTCACCCTATCCATGCCCCTCATGATTTTATAAACTTCTATAAGGTCACCCCTAAGCCTCCGATGCTCCAGGGAAAGTATCCCCGGCCTACTTAGCCTCTCCATATACCTCAAACCCTCCAGCCCTGGAAGTACCCCTGTAAATCTTTTGTGAACCCTTTCAAGATTTACAACATATCTCCGATAGCATGGAGACCAGAACTGAATGCAATATTCTAAAAGTTGCCTAACTAATGTTCCATACAGCTGCAACATGACATCCCAACTCCTATACTCAATGCTTCTTCACAATCTCCCTTTACTCTCTGATTGTTCTGTCAGATAGCTTGTCCACTTCTGATGAATCTTAATTTCTTTCCAGCTAAATCTTATGAGATCAAGGCCATAATTTTTTGCAATTTCATGAACTTTACAGTCTTGCCACAAATTCTGGACTCAAGTCAGTTTGTCCTTGGCCATTATCCCAGGCTATACCAGTGTGTTTACTTAGTGCCTGTATCCACATTGAACCATAAAGGCCCCTGGTCATCAGTTGCCTCCAAGTAAAATTCTCAGGTTTACATCTCTCTGTTGAGAAGTGCACCCGGCTGCAGCTCCTGACAGACCATGTTAGGGAACTCCAGCTGGAGCTGGATGTACTCAGGATCATCTGGGGTGCAGAGAACATCATTGATAAGAGCTATAGTGAAGCGATCACTCCTAAGGTCCAGGCTGCAGGTAGCTGGGTGACCACCAGAAGAGGTAAAGGGGGGAAGGTAAATAGTACAGGGTTTCCCTGTGGCCATTCCCCTCAATAACAGATACATCGCTTTGGATACTGTTGGGGGGAATGACCTTTCAGGAGCTAGCAGTAGCAGTCAGATTAGTGGCACTGTGACCGACTCTGAGGCACAGAAGGAAAGGGTGCAGTCAGACAGAGCGATACTGATAGGAGGCTCAGTTGTGAGGGGGACAGATGGCAGATTCTGTGCCCGCAGAAGAGACACCAGGATGGTGTGTTGCCTCGTGGGTGCCAGGGTTAAGGATGTCTCTGAGCAGTTGCAGAACATTCTGAAGGGGGAGGGTGAACAGCCAGAGGTCACTGCGCACATCAATACAAATGACATAGGTAGGCAAAGGGATGGGGTGCTGCGAAATGAATGTAGGGAGTTAGGTAAGAAGTTAAAAAGCAGGACCTCAAGGGTAGTGATCTCGGGATTACTCCCAATGCCACTCGCCAGCGAGGATAGAAATAGAATTGTAGGCTAGGTGAATGGGTAGCAGAGGAGCTGGTGTAGGGGGCAGGGTTTTCAGTTCTTGGATCATTGATATCTCATCTGGGCTAGAGGTGACCTGTACAAGAGGGATGGGTTGCACTTGAACTGGAGAGGGTTCATTATCCTCACGGGGAAATTTGTTACCTGGGAGGGTGAAAACTTGTTTGGCGAGGGGTGGGACTCTGAGTAAGAGAGGGGCCATCGAGAAGTCAGGGAAAAATACATTAACCGCCGGGAGCAGGTTTACTATTCAGGATAACAGGGACACAGTAAAGGGACAGAAAAGATTTATGGCTTAAAGTGCATTTATTTCAACACATGAGGCCTGACTGTAAAGGCAGGTGAGGTCAGAGCATGGATTGGCTCTGGGTACTGGGATATTACAGCGATAACAGAAATATGGTTGAGAGAAGGGCAGGACTGGTAACTCAGTGTTCGAGGATACAGAAGTTACAGGAGTGACTGAAGTACAAGTAAGCGAGGAGGGGGAGTTGCCCTTTTGATAAGGGGGGAACAATCATCAAATGAGGCCATATGGTTAGAACTTAGAAACAAGAAGGGGATGGTCATTCTGTTGGGATTGCAGGATGTCAGCAGGTATGAGAGGAGCAGATGTGTAGAGAGATTGCAGATACCTGAAGGAATAATAGAGTTGTATTGGTAGGAGATTCTAACTTCCTCTGTATTGACTGGGCCACCCAGAGTGTAAAAGGCCCGGATAGGGTGGAATTTGTCAAATGTGTCCAAGAAAGTTTCCTAAATCAATATGTAGAGGGCCCAACTCAGGAAGGTGCAACATGAGACCTCCTCTTAAGAAGTGAGGTCGGGCAAGTGACTGAAATGTCAATCATAACTCCCTTAGTTTTAACATAGTTATGGAAAAAGATAGGACAGGTCCATAGGTTAAGGTGCTGAACTGGAGTAGGGCCAATTTTGGGGCCATTAGGCGGGATCTAGCAGAGGTCGATTAGGTGAGTCTGTTTGAAGGAAAAGGAATGACTGGCAAATGGAAGGCTTTTAAAAGTTTGATGTCAGGAGTCCAGGGACAATAGGGTGAAGGGAAAAGTTGGCAGATTTTGGGGATCCCTAGCTGATGAGGGATATTGAGGCTCTGGTCAGGAAGAGAAAGAAGAAGGCATACATTGGGTTTAAGCCATCGAGCTGAAGTGAATCCATTGATGACTATAAAAAGTGTGGGTGCATGCTCAAAAGGGAAATCAGAAGAGCAAAAAAGAGGATATGAGATGGATCTGGCAGTTAGGGAGAGAATAGGTCCCCTTAAAGATCAGCATGGCCAGCTATGTGTGGAGCCACAGGAGACGGTGGAGACTTTTAATGAATATTTCTCCTCAGTGTTTACTGAGGAGAGAATTATGGATACTAAGGAAATGAGGGAAACAAGCTGGGACATTTTGGACCACATACATATTACCAGAGAGGTGGTGTTTGCAGCCTTAAAGTGCATTAAGGTGGATAAATCCCCTGGGCCTGATCAAACCCATCCTTGGATGTTGTGGGAGGCTAGGGAAGAAATTGCGGAGGCCCTTGCAGGGATTTTTGCTTCATCTTTAGCCATCAGTAAAGTTCTGGAAGACTGGAGGGTGGCTAATGTTGTTCCATTGTTTAAGAAAAGTAACAAAGACAAGTCAGGGAACTACAGGCCAGTGAGCCTGACATCAGTGGTAGGCAAGTTATTGGAGAGGATACTGAGGGACGGGATCAACCAACATTTGGGGAACGATGGCCTAGTGGAATTATTGCTGGACTGTTAATCCAGAGACCCAGATAACATTGTAGGGACCTGGGTTCAAATCCTGCCACAGCAGATGGTGGAACTTGAATCCAGTAAATATCTGGAATTGAGAATCTAATGATGACCAGGAATCCATTGTTGATTGTCATGAAAAACCCATTTGGTTCACTAATGTCCTTTAGGGAAGGAAACTGCCACCCTTACTTGGTATGGCCTACATGTGACTCCAGACCCACAGCAATGTGGTTGACTCTTAACTGCCCTCTGGGCAATTAGGGATGGGCAGTAAATGCTGCCTAGCCAGTGACACCCTCATCCCGTGAATGAATAACAGGCAAAAAAAAGTCAAGGTCTGATTAGGGATGGTTGGCTTGGATATGTGCGCAGGAAGTCATGTTTAATAAATCCTTTAGAGTTTTTCAAATAGGTGACCAAGAGGATGGATGAGGGTAGGACAGTGGGTGTTACCTTTATGAACTTTAGTAAGTCCTTTGACAAGGTCCTGCATGGCATATTAGTCATGAAGGTTAGGTCGCATGGGATCCAGGGATAGCTAGCTAATTGGATTCAAAATTGGCTTGATGGTGAGAAGCAGAGGGTGATGGTTGAAGGTTGTTTCTCGGACTGGAGACCTGGTGACTAGTTGTGTGCCTCAGGGGTCGGTGCTGGGATCTTTGTTGTTTGTGATTTGCATAAATGATCCAGATGTGAATATACAAGGCATGATTAGTAAGTTTGCAGATGTTACAAAATTAGGAAGTATTGTTGCTAGCGAGGAAGTTTATCAAAAATTGCAGAGGGATCTTGATCAGATGGGGAAGTGGGCTCAGGATTGGCAAATGCAATTCAATGAAGATAAGTGTGAGATGTTGCACTTTGGAAAGTCAAACCAAGGAAGGACTTATACAGTAAATAGTAAGGTCCTGAGGAGTGTTGTGGAACAGAGAGACCTCAGAGTACAAGTACATAGTTTGTTGAAAGTGGAGTCACAGGTAGACAGGGTGGTGAAGGAGGCATTTAGCATGCTGGCCTTCATCGGTTGAGCAATTGAGTATAGGAGTTGGGACGTTATGTTATTGTTGTATAAGTTGTTGGTGAGGTCATTTTTGGAGTATTTTGTACAGTTTTGGTCACCCTGTCATAGGAAAGACATAGTTAAACTGGAAAGTGTGCAAAGGAGATTTACAAGGATATTGCCAGGACTAGTAGACCTGAGTTATAGGGAAGGGTTGGTCAGGATAGGACTTTATTCCTTGGAATGTAAGAGAATGAGGGGTGACTTTATTGAGGTGTATATAATCATGAGGGGCACAGATAGGATGAATGGATATACTCTTTTTCCCAGGGATGGTGAATTGAAAACTAGAGGGCATAGGTTTAAGGTGAGAAGGGAAAGATTTAAGAAGGTCACGAGGGGCAACTTCTTCACACAGAGAGTAGTCTGTATATGGAATGGACTGCCAGAGAAAGTGGTTGAGGCAGATACATTAACAAAGTTTAAAAAAAACTTTTGGTTAGGTACATGGATGGGAAGGGTTTAGAGGGATATGGACCAAATGCAGGCAATTGGACTGAGCTGAGTGGCACCATGGTCAGCATGAACTAGTTTGGGCCCAAGGGCCTGTTTCCATGCTGTATGACTCTATGATTCTGTGCTCTGGCTCCCTCCCTATCCTTACAGCTTCTGGCTCCAACTCTGGCAGATCTATTTCACCTATACCCCATTGTTGACAACCATTCCCCACTCTATGGAATGTCCTAGCTAAGCTTCAGTGTAAACCTTATCATTTTCTTATATTTATTCTAGTAAAACACTCTTGAGTTCACCTTTTTTTCTCAAGCTTTTGTTCACCCATCTTATTTCCACAACCAACCACCCCGACTCTCCCAATGCCTCCAGCCAATTTTGCCCCAGTACCAGTCGTTATCACATCTGTCAAGTAATTTAATCTAGAATAAAGGTCTAAGTAATTTCAGCTTTCTGTAACAACTCCAGTATATAAAGGACTTTGCACTTGTTACAATTGTAGGCATTTTGACATTAAGTTGTTCAAAGCACAGTCAGCGTTCCATGGTGCAATGACCCTACCTTTGAGACAGGAGCCTGGGCTCAAGACCTACCTACTCCAGAGGTGTGTGCTAACATCTCTGAGCAGGTTGATTAGAAAATATCTTCAAAGCCCAGTGACCATACTCAGATTACATCCATGTGTGTATCAATATTGTGCACAGCTGAAAGAAAATGCAGCTTAGTTTGTCCAGCATGAACTGTTACCCTAACATCAAATTAAAAAAAACTTGATATAAACCTCGTCAAAATCCCTAAATGGTTAGAAATATGGCACTTAACCTTCTGAAAGCAGCTTTAATTGTTCCAATGAAGTGACATTTACAAACAATGAAAACAAAAACCAAAAGAACTGCAGATGCTGGAAATCAGAAACAAAAACAGAAATTGCTGGAAAAGCTCAACAGGTCTGGCTACATCTGTGGAGAGAAATCAGAGTTAACGTTTTGGGTCCAGTGATTCTTCCTCAGCGCAGGTCAGAACCGTTCTGAGGAAGGATCACTCGATCCAAAACGTTAACTCTGATTTCCCTCCACAGATGCAGCCGGACCTGCTGAGTTTTTCCAGCAATTTCTGTTTTGGCTTACAAACAATGATACTTCTCTTGAGCGCACGAGGAGTGAGGTGACAGTTAAGAATATTAAGCCTTACCTGTTCAAACATATTAAAGCATATTATTACATTTCTGGCAATATGAGACAAACTAGATGTGAAGGATGAAATAATTCATCAATGACTGTTTATTTTCCTTGTTAGAAACCAAAGGTTCTGATTGCAGAAGCCTCAAAATTATTTGGTTTCAGTGATCAACAAAACATTTGACATTACTACCAGAAAGTGGTTTTGATAATCCTTCAATGGGTTAAATTAGGTCAGTAACTGTGAAGTCTGTTTACAGAACGTGATGGATTAGGGATTTAACAGCCACGTTTGATATTGAGTATGGAATGCAAAAATGAACAAAAAGGCAAGATAGAAATGATTATAGTTAAGATTTAACCAGGACCAGCTTTACCAGTGCTTTTTGTGTTTGTACATTGGTGCCAAGCTGCTGCAGCAGATGAAGAGTCGATAGCATTCTCTGCTGTAGGTGCTTTTGTTTAAAAAGAAGCTGCTCAATAGTTCATGGTAGATGTGTGTCCTTAGCACAAAGCTTGGCATGGGAAATAGAAACATATCACAGACTGGTGCAGTTGATGTCCTACTGCCACAAAGAAGCAAAGAGGGAACTTTGACCTCCAGGTAACTGTGCTGGAGTCAATTTGAGAATTAGCAGTGGTGTTACCCAAACTTGGAGTATTTCACTATATCCTAGCACTGGCATCTCCCATCTTTATCAGTGCATGAATGCACAAAATAAGAGAAGTAGAGGCAGAAACGCTTTTTTTTTTAAATGGACACCTGAATATGCAATTGAGGTTCGGTAATCTACAGAACAATTGGCCAAGAGCTGGACGATGGGATTAGATGGAATCACTCATATTTTTGATCAGCACAACCATAAGAGACTGAATGGTCTCCTGTGTGACGTGCACCTCCTGAAGAAGGGTATTTCTGAAGAAGGGTCTAGGCCCGAAACTTCAGCCTTCCTGCTCCTCTGATGCTGCTTGGCCTGCTGTGTTCATCCAGCTCTACACCTTGTTATCTCTGACGCGCACCTTTCTGTGTTTTGTTTAACCATATGCGTCCAAAGTTGCCATGACGATTTGAACCTTCACCCTGATATCTAATTAACATATGGGTCACTGCACTCCACCTTTTTTGAGTGATTGCTTAGAAAAATAACATAAATTTGATGTAGTCACTTGTCTCTTGAAGTTTGAAACTTTCATTTATCGATTAACGACAAAGCTTTGTGAGGTTTTCGAGAGGTTTTCAATCAAGAAGCATTTTCCTTCTCTTGTCAATCCTTTTCACTGTGATTATGTTGGTGAGGATTGAAGATAAGCCAGCTTCTCTCACTGAGGCTACTCGGATGATGTGAGCAAAAGCATGCTTATTGTATGAAGGCTTTGAAAATAGCCCAGGTCTCAGCAAATGAAAGTTACTTAGCAACATCCGTAGCAACACAAATCATACACAAAATAAATCAGGGAAGTCTACTGTTTTTCTCATAGTTCTGAGAGAAAGAGTAATCACCGGCTTTGCCTAAAATGTCCAGATTAAGGCATCGCAGAATCATTATGGTGCAGGAGGACATGGCAATAAAACCAGCATGAGAATCAGGCTGTGGGTTAAATAAAAAGTTAAATAAAATTCCTTTGCGTGAGCTGTAATGTGTTATTTTTCTTCTAGGTCCAGCTGAATGGATACACTTCGAAAATTTGTGCTTGAAAAGTTCAATACAGGTCAGTGCCAGTTATAGATTAAGAAATGGAGTTTTGTGACGGTGGAAGGAGATTTTGAAAGCACCGTCATTGATTGAGATAGTCTTGTTTCTCTATAAAGTACATGGACACACGATTTTAAATCAGTGCAATTCACAGGGCAAACTCAGAACAAATGGACAGAATTCACTCAGGTATCAATCCCATTTTTGCCCACAAAGGTTTTAAAAAGGCAGATTATCTGTTTTTATTTTGAGCTAGAAGTGAGAAGGAACCACATTAAAAAGCCAGTGTCTTTGTCTCATAAACTGGTCCAGTTGCACTGGTAAGGTGAATCTCTTTAAACGGTGTTTATATGTTTAGCCCATATCACAGATTCTAATTATGCGAAGCTGAACAGAATTTCAAACTGATCAAGTTTTCAGTGTTTCCAGAAACTTTTTTTCTCGTAGCCATGTCTGGTCATAGACCTCTCCCATTCTCTTGACCTTTTACTCCCAACCGAGAGGATTTACTCTACATTTAAAGCATCGATCAAGAAGGACACATTTTATCTTGTAGGTTAGTTTTGAAATTCCCACTTCAACCTCATCTCCCCCTTTTCTTAAACCTCCTGAACCATACCTTGGCCAACTGCGCAGCAATCCATTGCCAAAGTAATGTTTAACTGTGTTTAAGTACCAAATAAATTAATTAAATATAACAACATATGACATCAGATTACTTGTCACTTGTGGTCTTTAAGGCAAAATTAGCTTGCAGCAACCAAGTGCTGAAAAAAGGAACGCAGATTGAATATAACATTAATCTGTGGATAACTCTCATGGCTGGTGCCAAAAGATTATAAATAGGCTGTTTGCTGGAACTTGTGAGTGTTACTGAAAGATATGCGATGGATTAGGGTGAGTGATGTGTAGTGTGAGATTTTGGAAAACAACCACAAGTACCTTACTTGGTTGAAAAATCATTGCAGGGTAATTTTTCGGAAAATTCACTGATGGGAGAAAACAGAAATATGTAGTAGCCTGTGTGTGACATGTAGGTTCATCAGAATAAATATACCCAACTTATTTCCTCACTGTCCACTCTCACAATTCCATCCTTACTACCAGTTCATAGTGGTAGCATGGCGCTACTCTTGATATTAATCACTTGGCTTTGCAGAGTTGAGTGGGCTTCAACAACAAACAGATCTGTCAATGTATATGCACTTGGTATGAATACAATGGCTTTCTCCACTTCTTAAACTATGCCTCTAAATCAAGCCTAACAGCAGGCTTATGTTGTCTTCCTAGGCTTTGCATAAGATTTTGATGTCGGGTCTGGTTTTAGACTGTTTGCTTTTAGTTTGAAACTTGCTGAAGGTTATGGCCAAAATGTAACTTTCAACTCCAGGATAGTGGGAGGTGTGGGGGAGTGTCAGATGTAAATTTGGATGCTACAGCAATGGTGCCTGGCACAAGGGTGTTTTTACTCATTACTCAAGGAGCAATTGAGGTGGACTGGGCACCTTTCACGTCCAAACACCTTGCGTATTCTTGAATATGCACAATACACAGTGAGCAATGATATGATCGAGGTAGCCATTATCCTGCAGGATGCTCTGTATTCCAGTGTCATGTCAATCTAAAAGGGATGCAGGAGGGGATAGATATGGAGCGAGACCAAATGAAGTTGGAAGGGGAGATTGAGAAATTGGTTAAAATAATGTAAGTTTCTGGGCTTTAAAAATAGACAAAGGAATAGGTTTTCAATTCCTGAGGTGGGTACATGAGCTGTAAAATGACTGGATTGCTGCAGCCCCTGGGGAGGAAGTGCCCTGAATGGGGGAAGATAATTAAGAAGCCTTTAAAAACCAGCGGAGGACAAGGCAAGAAAAAGACCACAAGATTGGGAGAAGATGAATTATGAGGATGAGCTAGCTAGTAATGTTAAAGCAGATTTTAGGAGTTATTTTTAGATATATAAAAGGTCAGAGAAAGGCAAGAGTGGACATCAGACTACTGGGAAATGAAACTGGAGAAGTCACAATGGGGAACAAAGAAATGGTAGAAGAACTGAATAGGTACTTTGCAGAGATAGTAGGAACTGCAGATGCTGGAGAATCTGAGGTAACAAGGTGTAGAGCTGGATGGACACAGCAGGCCAAGCAGCATCAGAGGAGCAGGAAAGCTGACGCTTTCCCTTCTTCACCCTACTTTGCATCCGCTTTCACAACGGAAAGACAACAGCAGCAAACCAGAACTTCAAGAGAGTCGGCGACAGAATTGAGTGTAGAGGCCAACACTAAGGCAAAGGTGCTGGGGAATGGAAAGATCTGAAGGTGGATGTATCACCCAGACCAGATGGACCACACTCCAGGGCCCTGAAGGAGAGATCTGAGGAGATTGTAGACTCATTGGTGGTGATCTTGCAGGAATCACTGGAGTCAGTGAAGTCTCAGAGGACTGGAAATCACCAATGTAATACCCTTGTTTAAGATGGGAGGGAGACAGAATTCAGGAAGTAATGGACTGGTTAGCCTGACCTTGGTATTGGTAAGATTTTAGAGGCCATTATTAAGGATTGCGGTGTACTTGGAAATGCATGATTAAATAGGGCTGAGACAGCACAGCTTTGTCAAGGGGAGGTCATGTCTGACAAATCTGTTAAATTCTTTGAGGGGATAACAAGCAGGTTAGGCAAAAAAGAGCCAGTGGACATGATCTATTTGGACTTCCAGAAAGCCTCTGACAAGGTGTTGCAAGGAGGCTGCTTATTAAGAGAAGAGCGCAGAGCGCTCGGGACAAGCTACTGGCATGAATAGGGATTGGCCGACTGACAGAAGGTAGAGAGTGGGGCTAGAGGGCTCTTTTTCAGGATGGCAGCTGGTGACTATTGGCGTTCCGCAGGGAACAATGGTAGGACCTGAACTACTCACGTTATGTATGAACAAACTGGACGAAGAAAGCATTGTTGCTAAGTTTGCAGATGACACAAAGATAGGTGAAGGCACATGTAGTGGTTAGGAAGCAGAGAGGCTACAGAAAGACTTGGGCAGGCTAGATGAGTGAGCAAAGAAGTGGTAAATGGAATACAATATGAAAAAGTGTGAGGTTATGAATTTTGGAAGGAAGAACAGAGGTGTAGACGATTTTCTGAATGAAGGTAAACTTGGAAATGTGAAGGGACTTGGGAGTCCTAATTCAGGATTCTTTTAAGGTTAACATGCAGGTTAAGTTGGCACAGTTTGGAAGACAAATGCAATGTTAGCATTTATTTCAAGATGACTGGAATACATGAGCAGAGATGTACTGCTGAGGCTATGTAAGGCTGTCATCATAATACATTTGGAATATTGTGAGCAGTTTTGGCCCCATATCTAAAGAAGGATTTGCTGGGAGTTGGGGTGGTCAAGAGGAGGTCTACAAGAATGATTCCAGGGATGAAGAGTTTGTTGTATGAGGACCAGTTGAGGACTCTAGATCTGTACTTGACGGAGTTTAGAAGGATGAAGGGGATCTGATTGAAACTTGCAGAATACTGAGAGGCCTGGATAGAGTGGACCTGGATAAAATGTTTCCAATAGTAGGAGAGACTAGGCTATGAGGTGACAGCCTCAGAAGCAAGGGGCAACCCTTTAGAACTGAAAGGAGGAGGAATTTCTTCAGCCAAAGAGTGGTTAATCTGTGGAACACATTGCTGCAGAAGGTTATGGAGGCCAAGTTATTGAGTGTATTTGAGACAGAGATAGATAGGTTCTGAAGAAGTTAGACCAGACCCGAAATGCTTTCTCTCTCTGCTTTCTCTCCACTGATGCTGCCAGACCTGGTGTAATTTTCCAGCAATTTCAGATTTTGTTTCTGATTTTCAGCCTCTGCAGTTTTTTGGGTTTTTTTTAAAGAAATAGATGGGTTGACAATGGCGAAGATCCAGACTTCTCACTTGCAGTGGTGAAATCTTCCATTGGTTTTTCAACTCACAAACCTCGATGAGACGGGTTTACAGAAAAAGAGACAGAAAGAGCAAAGACCAATGCCCTATAGCAAATTCTTTCTGATTGTGTTCAAAACTAATATAGTTTTGTGGAAAACAGTATATATAATTATTTTTGCAAGTTGGATTCTAAAATGGAGGCAGAGAGATTTTAGTCAGTTCCATGAATGTGTTTCTTTTAAAAGTTCAGAAAGTAATTCTGGAACAATGACCTAACTACATAATTGCTAAGAAAACATGGAAATAAGATCATGTAGCTGAGAAAACCCCTGCTGCGTTAATGGGTAATATGTTTGTATTGTTGAGTTCATGACAGATAGTGTAAACAGAATAAGCCATTAGTTCTCTTGACCACAGCAGAAAAATCAATGTGCAGTTCAGAAGAAACAAGAATCAACGTCAGGTCAGGTACGAAACCAAGAAACTTTGCTTGAAGTCTTCAAGTTGTTAGAACTGAGAAAGTTTAGGCTCTTGGAATTGTGTGAGATTTGCCCCACTGACTAACCACGGTATTAACTAACTAAAAAAAAACATGCAATTTCTCAAGCCAAGATTCATTTTGGGATCTGACTGATCTAGTAGCACCATTAACAGGGGCATGCCAACTTTATATCCAAACACTGCGTCAGGTGACCTTTCTCTGAAAGTGCAGCATACTCTGATTATAATCAAGTTAGAAAAACATGCAGGACTGCAAGAAAAAGGCAGAGAAATGGAACCTAGTGAGTTGTTCTTCTAGGAAAACGGCATGAACACATTAGGCTGAATAGTCTCTTTTTGTGCTGACAACATTCCATGATTTATTTGCATTTCACTGGCAAAGATTTTTGAAGCAGCTTCCTAACCAAATGGGAAGGAAAGGTTTGGGGAAGCACCTTAGGGGATAGTGACATTGATACTCCAGGAATCACTTTCTCAAAGCTTTAATAACAAGTGATTCTTGAACATTTTGTGAGAGACCTAGATAGCTCTTTTGAGGGCCACCGGCTTGATCACTCACTGTCAGTTATCAGAAAGTAGCTGGAACAAGTGCACCTTAGTGAGTCAAAATTCCTCTTGTTGTCTCCAGCATGCTTTAATTAGTAAGTTTCATTGCTGTTTCCACTTTGCATTTGGGCTTCCCTCTCAATTCTCAAGTCAAAATGTCAGAAACCTGGACTCTATCATCACTAAAGTAGAAGGTGCAGTGCCCCTATTTCATAATAATACTATGCTTTTGTCACTTAATGAATGGAGATGAAAATTGTCCTCCATTCCTCTGTTTAAACCACTGAGAATCTACAGCTGCATAATTTCTCTGAAGTGGTCATGTTCCATCTTCAAATGAAGTGTTGTAGAGGTGCAAACGAGGTTTCTGCTCCATGTCTGGTGAATGTATGATAGGGCATTTCAGACTAGTTCCTAGAAGGTTAAGATAACAAGGTGTAGAGCTGGAAGAACACAGCAGGCCAGGCAGCATCAGAGGAGCAGAGAAGCTGATGTTTCGGGTCTGGACCCTTCTTCAGGTCTTCTGGATCTGTGGTCATCTTGGAGCAAATGGACTCTCTCAATCTTTCCTACACATTAGCAGAGTTGCATCAGCACTTGTGCTGTGTTCTCCCCTTGGCCCTGCTAAAGCCATTCTGGTCTCTTCCTCCTAATACCGCTATCCACTCACACCACTCCTTAATTTCGC
>JAHRHZ010000019.1:19322533-19357128 GCA_024137785.1 Ginglymostoma cirratum
GGTCAGTCAGTGTGACTGTGGTCAGTCAGAGTGGGGATGAGGTCACTTGGAGTGTGACTGAAGTCAGTCGGAGTGTGACTGTGGTTAGTCGGAGGGGGGATGAGGTCAGTCAGTGTGACTGTGGTCAGTCAGAGTGGGGATGAGGTCACTTGGAGTGTGACTGAAGTCAGTCGGAGTGTGACTGAGGTCAGTAGAAGCCGGTCTGAGCACGGTCCAAGCAGGACTGAGGTCAGTCGGAATGGAACTGTGGACAGTTGGAGTGGAGCTGAATCTAGAGGCAGAGCTACACAGGTGATATCACGACTGAAAGTGATGTAGCCTTGGCCGCTCTGGAACCCTGTTTCGAGACTGAGTGAGTAGTGTCAGGAGGGAGATAGACTATAAAGTACCTCTTTTTGTCATTGCAGTTTGTTAGGAATAAAGACCGTGAGTGAGAAGTGTGACTTTGATGAGTAGTGGGTAAGGTTGGTTCCTGGTTTATTGTCTGTAGTTGATGATGTTCTCAATGACAGGCGAACCCAGACATGTGAAATGCTCCTGCTGTAATATGAGAGAAGTCAGGGATACTTCCACTCTCCGTGCTGATTCCATGTGGAGGAAATCTGTTCAACAGCATTTGGTTTGCCACCTGGAGTGCCTGGAGCTGAGATGGGCGCTGGTGCTAGAGTCAGGGATATCCCTGAGCAGACAGAGTATGTTCTGAAGGGGGAGGGTGAGCAGTCAGAGGTCATGGTCCACATTGTTTCGGATAACATAGGCAGAAAGACAGATGAGATCCTACAAAGGGAATTTAGGGAGTTAGTTAGAAAGTTGAAAAGCAGGACCTCTAGGGTTGTAATCTCCAGATTACTCCCTGGGCCACGAACTAATGAGGCCAGAAATGGAAAGATAATGCAGATGGTTGTATGGCTAAAGAGCTGGTGCAGTAGGGAGGATTTCAGGTATCTGGATCATTGGGATCTCTTGCAGTGCAGATAGGACCTGTACAAGAAGAACTGTTTGCACCTAAACAAGAGGAACACCAATTTCCTTACGGGGAGTTTTGCTAGAGTCACTAGGGACGGTTTATGGTTAGGCAATGACATGGTGTTATTATCACTGGACCTCTAATCCAAAGACCCAGGCAGTGTTTTAGGGACCTATACGACAGGAAGGATGTGGAGGCTTTGGAGAGGGTGCAGACGGGGTTTACCAGCATGTTGCCTGGATCACAGTGTATTAACTATAAGGTGAGGTTGGACAAAATTGGATTGTTTTTGCTGGAGGGTTGGAGGCTGAGGGACAGCCTGATAGAAATATATAAAATTGTTAGAAGCATGGAAAAGGTGAACAGTGGGAGCCTTTTTCCCAGGGTGGAAATGTCAAATACCAGGGCGCATAGATTTAAAGTGGGAGGGGAAAAGTTTAAAGGAAATATGCAAAAAAAAAAGTTTTTCTTATTTAGAAGGTGCTGGGTGCCCGGAACGTACTGCCAAAGGAGGCAGTAGAAGCAGATGTGTTAGCAAAATTTGAAAAGCATTTAGAGAGGCACATGAATAAGCAGGGAATAGAGAGATATGGACTGTATGCAGGCAGATGGGATTCATTTAGAATAGCAACATGGCCAGCACAGATCTGGTGGCCTGAAGGGCCTGTTCCTGTGCTGTGCTGTTGAATGTCCTGTTGGAATCAAGGACACTATCACTCTCATTATGTTCTGGAGTTATTGATTGAATTTAAATTCCACCTGCTGTGATGGGATTTGAACTCATGTCCTCCAAGCTTTAATCTGCGCCTGTGAACATTAGTCCATTGAATAGTATTGAAATCCACTCTGCAACCATTTCCCCAAGGTTATGCTACATGGATAAATTAAGCAAAATCAATTCCATGGAATTGAAAAGGTTAAAGGAGATTTGATTGAAATCTTCAAGGCATTAAGGGGAACAGATAGCTGACATTGAGAGAAACCATTTCCATTGGATGGGAAGTGTGGGATTATGAGCATTACTGAAAATTAAAGCCACAACTTTCAGGAGAGAAATTGGGACAAGCTTCTAAATGCTGAGCCTTACAGGAGTGTGGAACTTTCTCCATAAATGGCAGTTGCTGCTCTAATTGTTAACGTTAAAAGTGAGATTGGTAGGCTTTTATGAGCCGAGGATGTCAAGGAGCACAGGCAGGTTTATAGAGTTAGCCAATTAAACAAGGTTTTATGGAACAGAGGAACAGGCACGAGGAGTTCTACTCTTGATCATCATTAACGAATCTGCTGCAGATTTCATGGTCTTTTCATCCCATAAATTATTAGATTTTATTGTATTCAATTTCACAGTTTATCACAGTGGTATTTGAAATCCCATGGCAGCCCAGATTTTAATCCTGTGTGATTAATGGAATGAGTTTATCTCTGAATTATGATCAAAATGTCTCACTACTGCAGTTTCACCCTCTGTTCTACATGTGGCACTGGAGAGGCCATTTGTGTTCCAATTGTTTTTCACTGCGTCAGCCAATCTGGTGACGATACTTTGTAGATAATTACTGATTTGTTCCTTACGGCCAGAAATGGAATGCATGCATTTCTTAGCTTTTATACTATTTAATGACCCATCATTCCAATATGCAAATTGGCTCTGTCTTCCTCCTCTTTAGGCCCATTGATTTCCACTGGTAAACCCCATTCACTGGCGGTTTCCAACTGTATTAGTTCAGAGCAGCTGTTCATCTTGTCTTGTTGGTTGTTGTTCTGCCTGTCCTCTAGAAGATTGGTTTGCTTACAGCTGCTCACAGCCACTGCTACACCCCAACTTGGCCTTGTACGCTCTGTCACCCTACCACAGATAGGCTGCAGTTCATTCATTCATTGTAAAACCCACTTTTAATATTAACAAAAAAATGCTGATACTTATCCAGCCTGGAGAATATTCAATTCAGAGGATTAGAGGTTTTATAGCTACCTCTGCCAAGCAGAAGCAGCCTGAACCCCCGTGAAGATTCTGCTGAAGATACAAAGAGAATCCATGGGTAATATGCTCCCAGGAGAGCAAATCTTTCAACTAACATAATATTACACGTTGCTGGAAACAACTCCAAATTGTATATCTCCTCTCTGTTAATTGTTCCAGGCAATGACTAATTCAAACAAGAGAGAATCTAACCATCCCTTCTTGCCTTTCAATGTTATTGCTGCTGCTGAGCCCCCATGCTGTGAGTTATTACTGAATGGAAATCATATACAAACTGTGGCTATAAGAGCAGGTCAGAAGCTGAGAATTCCTCAGCGAGTAACTCACGTCCTGAGTCCCCAAAGCCTTTCCACCATCTACAAGGCACAAGTCTGGAGTGTGATGGAATACTCTCCAATTGCCTACAGTTCCAACAGTACTCAACAAGTTCAACACCATTAGGTCAAAGAGGCTCACTTGACTGGCAAGTCATTCACCATATTCATCATTCACCGCTGCCACCACTGCTGCACATTGATAGCAACGTGTACCATCACAGATGCTCCTGTGGCAGCACCTTCCAAACGCAAGAACTCTGCCATCTAGAAGGACAAGGGCAGCAGATACATGGGAACGCTACCAACTGCATGTTGCCCTCCAAGTCACACACCATCCTGACTTGGGAATATATCGCTGTCCTTCAGTGTTGCTGGGTCAGAATCCTGGCACTCCCTCCCTGATAACACTGTGCACCTACAATTCAAGAAGGCAGCTAATCACTATTTTCACCAGGACAGTTATGGATGAGTGATAAATGCTGTCTAGCCAAAATTACCGACATCACAGAAGGAATAAAACTAACTGAGCATTTAATTATATTCAGGTGATATGAATTAATCGAGGATACACTTTCACTCCTATTTATAGGTACAGACTGAAACTGTGGTTGTTGAGTGTGGAGATGCATGTTTACAAAGGCTCTGTAAATAATAGCTTACTAGTGCATAGAGATTAGACTCCAGTTCTATTTTCACTGCCTGGCTATCTCCCTGCTTAATCTAAATACCTCGCACTCCTCCATTGTTGCATTATAAAGTCTTATCTTTACCAACGTTTTCTCATGCATCATATACATCTTCTGAATTTAGTCTTGTGATTTTATGTACATCTGAAAGATGGCGATCTAAAATTCACGTCAAAGAAGTGCCAAGCAATTACCACCTCCTGCAAGTGATAATCAACCTTCAATTGCTGAATTTTCCACTATCAACATCATGAAGCTTAAATGGACAAGCCACATAAGTACTATAGCTACAAGACTAAATAAGCAGCTTGAAATTCTACAACAAGAAACTCATTTTCTGTCTCCACAGAGCCTATCTACTATTTCCAGGCCAGGAGTATGATGGAATACTCTCCATTTGCCTCCAGCTCCAACAACATTCAAGTTGCTCAGGACACAGCAGCTTACTTTATCAGAGATAACAAGCATGGGGCTGGATGAACACAGCAGGTCAAGCAGCATCATAGGAGCAGGAAAACTTGACGTTTCGGGCCTAAACCCTTCATCAGAAATGCTTTATCAGCACACTAGCACAGTGGCAGCTACCACAGCAACTCATCAAAGGCTCCTTCACCAGCACTTTCCAAACCTGTGACAAGGACAGCAAGTGCACGCTGACACCCGTCCTTTGCCAATTACCTTCCAACCTGACTTGAAATCGCTGTCTTTCCTGCACTGACTCAGGGTCAAAATCCTAGAGCTCCCTTCCTCACAGCACTGTGGGTGTACACAGTGTATTCTGAATGGCAGCAGTTAATCCTGGAATTCCCTACCTAATAGCATCGTGGATCAACCCACAGCAGGTGGACTGCAGCGGTTCAATAAGGCAGCTCACCACCACCTTCTCAAGGGCAACTAGGGATGGGCAAGAAATGCTGGCCAGCCAGTGATGCCCATATCCCACAAATGAATAAAGTTTCAGAAATGTCCAGAAAAGTAGCTCACCACCACTACCATCTAAATCACAAGTTCAGATGAGCAACGAATGCTGGCCTGGTCAGTGATGCTCGTATTTCAAGGTTGGATAAAGAAAAATCTGATTGTCAGTTTCTGGATGTCTTCATGGTTTGCGGGTGTTGATAGCCAGTTCATAGATAATGCTCCTAGATGAGTCTCAACTCCCTGTACCATCATGAGGATTTCTGATGAAGGGTTTAGGCCCGAAACGTCGAGTTTTCCTGCTCCTGTGATGCTGCTTGACCTGCTGTGTTCATCCAGCCCCGTGCTTGTTGTCTCTAACATCTAACAACATTTGATCAATACATCCAGTCTCTCTGCCCTTTCAGAAATAAATAAGCATGATGTTTCCTAAAGGGCAAATGTTGTCAACAGCTTTTTTTATCAGATTCTCCCAGCTCCTAATAGCTCTTTTTTTAGTTTGCACTTCTGTATGAAGCATACCTCAAAGCCTTCCAGCTGTTTAAAGTTCCCAGGCCTGAATAACAAAAGGATTTTAAGCTGCTATAGATGCCAACCTTTATTAGGGTTTTGCAGTTTTAAAGAGCTGGAACGTTGCTTTTGATTCCCCAAAAGCCATCAAAATTATCAATGATCGTTGGTAAAATAATCCATAGTCTCTTTACCTTGGAGATAAAGTAAGTTTGCCTTTGTTAAATCCTGTCTGATTTCAACCAAATTCAGTCACAAGAGGAGGATCTGAAATACTGTAGGGGGATTGTTTACTGCCATAACCATATTATAGAATTGCTTTTGCAAACTTGGGGTGTAGGTGAAGCCACGTTTACTAATCAACTTACATAATCCTGAGGAGGAGGTGATGGGTTTCCCTTCATCCTTAATATGAATTGTTTCTTTTTAAACAACTGAGAGGTTTAGAGCATTTTGATTAATTTTACAGTACAGATTGTACCTCTGCCTTAATGGCCCTTTCCCACAAATATTTTACATGCTACCTTTTATTTTTCTCCTTTCAAATGGAACAGGCTGTGTTCTCACACTCTTGAGTTCCAGAATGCTTGAAAATGTGTCTATTGTAAATAATATCTCAGTTGGTATCATTTTCATTCATAAGTCAGCAGTTTAAGTCCCATTCCCAAATTTCAGTACAAACATCTAGGCTCATGCACCTTTTCTGTCTCAAGGGAGTTCCTCCATGTCGACGGTGCAGCCTTCTGTATGCAATGTTAAACCAAAATTCATCTTCCCTCTCAGGTAGATGTCAAAGATACCATGACACTTCTCCAAAATTGAGCGGAGGTGTTATCCTGAAGTTCATCCAGTAATCAACATTATGAGAAACACATTTTCTAGTCAATATTACGTTGCTTTTTGTGGGAGTTGCTGTGCTCAAATTGACTGCTACCTTTTCTACAATTTCACAATGAAGGCATTTCAAAAGTGTTCATTGACTGAATAACTCTTCAGAATTCCCTGTGGGCATGAAAGGTGCTATGGAAATGCAAATCCTTCTTTCTGTTGCATTGCAGAATTAGCTCAATAGGAAATAATGGAGCCAGGTAAAATTTGATTTTTAACATTACAAAGCTGTGTTCCTGGAAATACCAAACTAGTGGCTGAAACAGAGTTTATATTACATTAAACGCAGAAACAGAAGGTGCTGGGAAAACTTGGAACAGTTCAGATGTAAGGTACACAATAAACTTTAACTGGAACTTTCTTGCTTCATAGTCCTGCTAAATATTCCAAGCATTTACTTTACCTTCTTTAAGTTTGCAGTATTTTGCTACTGTATTACGTTAGAGTATTTCCTGTTCTGAGCTATTGATATAAGATCATAAATAATCGATTGTGTAAAACGGTAATTAATGGGGCTTTAGAAAAGCATGATAGATTCAAACTTCCTGATTTTGAGCTTTGATATAAAATCAATCCTTATTTTCAGTTCCCAGAACTGTTTTCTTTTCCTTTTATATGTTTGTTTGATTTTTGCTTTCCATGTCTTGATTGCTTTTATTCTCCATTTTATCACAGCTTGAGTGAAAGGAAATTGGTTGCTGTTTGAAATAAATTATTCTTTCAGGTCAAGGTAAATGAGAAAAAAAAACACCTTGAATGAAACTATCTTCATTTAAATTAAAATAACTAATCATGGAAAATTGATTTTTAGCAATAATAATTTTAAAGCAGCAGGTCTGGAATTCACCATAGCAACATGATTACTAAATGCTATTGGTTGTCTCCACATCACTTCCAAATAAATGGTCAGCTCAAAACCCATTCAAATGATCTTTTGAGTTGACAAGTTTATTTTAATTAATTACTAAGCAGTTAATTACAAAAAAATGACTGCGCCCATTGTAGGGAACTGCAACTTAATCAAATACAAAACAATGTCACAGCCATGATGTTGTATGTGGTACAACAGACAGGAAAATTGAATTAAATACAAGCAGCATAATGTGCAATTATTAATATTTGAGACAATGCAAAGACAAGATTCCTGTATCTATCTCTGAAGAACAATTAGTCTATAGTGACAGCAACTGATTGCACAAATACTGCAGCCTGACGTTTCAGGCAGCTCCCAATTACTTACGCACCAAAACGTTTCTGACCTTTTGCTGGCACAATGGTGCTTCAAGCTGCTCAATGCTGATATCTCTGTGACCAAGACCTCAGTAATCCCACTGACTGTCCTATTCACTAATGAGAACATCATGTCTTGTAAATGAAATGCTTGACTTTTCCAAAGAATGTCATTTCTGCATGAGGAGAAAGTAATGAAAATAAAATGCACTGCAAACTTTTAAGCAAATTTGAGGTCTGTGCTGATGCATTTGCAAAGTTGGCTAACTGAAAGACTGGGGCTCTAAAATATATCATCAGAAGCTCTGTTGGCTACAATAATACTAAATAGTAGCATTCCCCTGGGGGTGCCAACCATTTCAAAGTAAAAACATGCTGTTGTGTAAAATTTGACAAATCCTGGCCAGTCTGCTTTACGGTAAGCTTCACAGCTGTGAAATACTCTAGTTGTAAGATCAGTCAGATCCTCTCTACTATAGAAGACATCATTACTGTCTTTCTTGACAAGTCAATGTTATATCTTTCATGTTATCTCAATGCCTCAAATCACTTCACAGCCAATTAAGTATCTTGATTGTCAGCAAATGTTGAATTAGGGGACCATACGACCCTACCATCAGCAAGGAGATAAGTGATCAGATTTTAGTTTATGTTCTGAAGAAGGGTCACTGGACCCGAAACATTAACTCTGCTTTCTCTCCATGGATGCTGCCAGACCTGCTGAGCTTTTCCAGCAATTTCTGATTTTGTTTTGGATTTCCAGCATTCACAGTTCTTTGGTTTGTTTTTGTTCCATTTTGGTTGTTGGCTGAGAGATAAATTCAGACCTGAATACGAGGACACTTCCCCAAGTAGTGCCATTTCATCTTTTTATGTCCACCTGAGCAAACATGGGCTTGTATTTTATTCCATCTGAAAAATAACACCTCCATCAATCTGGTATGCCTTTGAAGTATTGTCTGAGGTCATGCATAAAGAATGTCAATAGAGCCAGTGATCTTGTCTTTTCTTCAGGTGGATGTAAATGATTCATTGAATCCCTACAGTGTGGAAGTAGGCCATTAGACTAATTGAGTCCATACCAAACAGCCTGCCACCCAGACCCATCCCTGTAAACCTGCATTTCACATGGCTAAACAACTTAGCCTGCACATCCCTGGATACTATCAGCAACTTAGCATGGCCAATCCACCTAACCTGCGTATCTTGGGACTGTGGGAGGAAACCAGAGCACCCGGAGGAATCCCACGCAGACACAGGGAGAATGCATGGAATTTACACAGTTGCCTGAAGGTGGAATCAAGCCCAGGTACCTGGCACTGTGAGGCAGCAGTGCTAACCACTGAGCCACCAGGCCACCCATTTGGAAGGTCCCAATGAACCTCCAAAATTCATGGCTCAACCAATACCACATTAAAAAAAGAACCTGAGCCAACTTTAAGTTGCTGTTGGAATTTCTCTACCAAATGGCTGTCACATTCACACACAAAACAAACTGGAACTCCACATCAAGAGCAGTTCAGTGAATGTGGAGTGCTTTGGTATCCGACAAGAATGTGAAAAATTGATATATAAATGACAATTTTCCCTTTATTTTACTTAGATTTATTGCCATACTAAGCACATCCAGATAAAGAATAATTGCAGGAATTAACAGGAATGTCCTCAGTTGTTGCTCTGGCCTCCAAACATTGTGTTAACGAATGTCCTTTATGGAAGAAAATTTGCCATACTTATCCACTGTGGCCTACAGGTGACTCCAGGTCCTCAGTAATGTCTTTGACTCTTAATTGCCCTTGAAATGGTCCTAATAGGGCCGTTGGGCTCAAAGGCAATTAGCGATAGGCAACACATGTCAGTCTTGCCAATGATGCCCACATCTGGGGTAAGAATAATTATGTAAAGTTAATCAGGTGGGCAACAGAGGAAGATAGTGTGGCCAAAGGTGACCCTCAGTGGTAGATTGCAGATGAGATTTTGCAGGCTGGATTTGAAAAGTGGTGGATGTTGGGAACAACGGTGTGGCAGGTAGAGAAGCCCAGCAAAGGGAAAAGAGAGATTTTCCATGCAGGACCTAGTTAAGTATTTCAGATCCCAGAAAGGAATGTTGACCACTTACTTGGAAGATTTATATTATCTGCTGTCACCCCACCTTGAGGCCATTGTTAAATTCCGACAAGGTCTGTTTTCTGTGGTCTGTAATTCAATATGATCGTTGCTGATCTTGTCTTCACCTTGACTTTCCCACCCGTTCTATTTGGCTCCCTGATTTTGCAGCATTGCAAATTTCACCTCATGTATACTTTCCTATTTTGCCTCTGCTACCTATGTGGAAAACATTTGTACATGATGCACACAGGCATAAAATAGTCATTTTACTTCGATGTCTGCTTTGAGATGAAATGTATTATGATAAATAATCATAAACATATTTTCAGAGTGTTTTGCAGGGTTAAGATAGCAGCAGAGAAACAATCTGTCTATTCTTATGAAGAGGTTCGCCGATGATGGAAATTAGCTAACCTTTGGTTGGATAACATTGCCTCTTGGCTAACAATTGTCCAAGAAGTTCCCAAATTCTTCAACTTCAAGTAAAATAAAAATTGCGTGTGGCTATAATAATCATAAATATTTATTTTTATATGACTGGCTTTAAAGTTGTCCCTTTCTGTCTTTGTATCAGAGATAAAAGGTACTGCAGATGCTGGAGAATCCGAGATAACAAGCATG
The DNA here is from genome assembly GCA_024137785.1 of Ginglymostoma cirratum. Lineage (NCBI taxonomy): Eukaryota > Metazoa > Chordata > Chondrichthyes > Orectolobiformes > Ginglymostomatidae > Ginglymostoma > Ginglymostoma cirratum. The sequence continues at coordinate 19,332,761 of JAHRHZ010000019.1, forward strand.
GGGCTGGATGAACACAGCAGGTCAAGCAGCATCATAGGAGCTGGAAAACTTGACGTTTCGGGCCTAGACCCTTCATCAGAAATGGGGGAGGGGAAGAGGGTTCTGAAATAAATAGGGAGAGAGGGGGAGGCGGATAGAGGATGGATAGAGGAGAGGATAGGTGGAGAGGAGGCAGACAAGTCGAAGAGGCGGGGATGGAGGCAGTAAAGGTGAGTGTAGGTAGGGGGGTTGGGAACCCTGCAGCCCAATGGCATCAATGTGGATTTCACAAGCTTCAAAATCTCCCCTCCCCCAACCGCATCCCAAAACCAGCCTAGCTCATCTCCACCTCCCTAACCTGTTCTTCCTCTCACCTCAAGCCACACCCCCATCTCCTATCTACTAACATCATCCCGCCCCCTTGACCTGTCCGTCCTCCCTGGACTGACCTATCTCCTGCCTACCCCCCTACCTACACTCACCTTTACTGGCTCCATCCCGGCCTCTTTGACTTGTCTGCCTCCTCTCCATCTATCCTCTCCTCTATCCGTCCTCTATCCGCCTCCCCCTCTCTCCCTATTTATTTCAGAACCCTCTTCCCCTCCCCCATTTCTGATGAAGGGTCTAGGCCCGAAACGTCAAGTTTTCCTGCTCCTATGATGCTTCCTTTCTGTCTTTGTTTTGGTTTTACATCAGTTTTCTGGAGATCTGTAAAGATGAAGAGTTGAGGGAAGCTCCACTTTATCATCACTATATATAGCATGCTGAAAAAAAAAGTGTCCATGTTTTAGGATAAGTTCCATTACATGAACCTGACAAGAACCTGGCAAAGTTGATAGCCAATCCCACCTGAACTTTGTTTCATTGTGGTTTGAAAATCATATGGGTTCCACATCAAGGTGCCAATTTGACTCATCAAGTTAAGTCTCTCAGGGTGTGATGTTGAACTTTATCCTGTTTCTGTCATATCAATGTTTCCCAGACAGCCTTCAAGCTGTTTAACACAAATTGCTAATAAAACATGAACAGCCATGCACTAGATTTCAAAGTGCCCCTGTTGGCATTAATCGTATTTATCCAGCGGCATGCAAGTCATTTTACTGTTTATCCATCTTGTCATTCAAAAAGAAATAACAGGAGAGAAACTCCTTTATTCCTTTTGATTTAACAACTCCCTTTTGTTCACTGCACTATGTTGCCTCGCACAACTGTCAAGGTTTTGAAAAGAAGGTTGAATCTGATGCTTTGTTGCTTTGCTTAAACAATAAGGTTATTGCTCTGCAGTTCCAGTCCAATCATTTCCATCAGGTTCATCAAATGCGTTGACCCGCTTGACTGAACCCATAGTCACAAATATGTAATTATGGTATTCCAGATATTTAAAAATAACCCACGAAAAATACATTTTTGCATCAAGTCTTTTGAATTGAGAATTATGTAAAAAACTGTTGGACTAGGAGATAAATGTTTTCAACAAAGGTTCAACCATATTAGGCATCTGTCATCATGTCTGTTCACTGAAAGCTTGTCAGACTCATAAGGGATCACAATTACGGTTGTCTCCTCTACATTGGGGAAACGAAGTGTAGGCTGGGTGACTGCTTCGCAGAACATCTACATTCTGCTCGTAAAAAAGACCCTGAGCTTCCAGTTACCTGCCACTTCTTAACTGTTCACTGGCCAATATGTCGGCCTCAGGTTTGCTGCAGTACTCCAGAGAAGCTCAGCACAAGAACAACATTTCATTTTCCACGTGGGGACCCTGCAGCCCTCTGGACTCAATATCAAGTTCAATAACTATAGGGCCTGAACTCTCCCAAGTCCTAGCCCCCTAACCCATATACCAGGCCGTGTAATCACATAGCCTGCCATTACATCTTTTTGTTCACATAGCCTGCCATTACACATTAGTCACTAACAGTCCTAATTAACAGCTATTCATCCTCCTAGCCAGATCGTTATCAACTCCTTTGTCTATCCAACTGTTCTTCTCTCTCTTTGGGCTCTACCCTGTATCCTATTGTTTACTCCCTACCCCCATTCCCCTCCCTATCTTCTGCATATAAACCAAAGTTTTCCTACCTACCAGCAGTTCTGAGGAAGGGTCACTGGACCCAAAACAATATCTCTGATCTTTTTCTTCACAGATGCTGCCAGACCTGCTGCGTTTTTCCAGCAACTTCTGTTTTTGTTCCTGATTTACAGCATCCGTAGTTCTTTCAGTTTTTATATTTATATGGTTCTTCCAGATCAGTTTCTGGTCATTGCTAAAGCCTAGGCTAATGATAATGGGGGATTCTGCAATGGTCATGCCATTGAAAGTCAGGGGAATGTGGTTAGATTCTCACTTGTTAGAGATGGTCATTGCCTAGTTCTTGTGTGAATGTCACTTGCCAATTATCAGCGCAAGCCTGAATGTCATCCAGATCTTGCTGCATATGAACACCAATTGCTTCAGGATCTGTGGATTGACAAATAATGCATAACATTCTGCAATGAACACCAGAGAACATCGCCACTTTTGACCTTATGACGAATGGAAGGTCATTGGTAAAGCAACTCAAGACAGTTAGGCCATTGACACTACCCTGAAGAACTTTCACAGTGATGCCCTGGGATTGAGATGACTGTCCTCCAAGAACTAGAATGGCCTTCCTTTGTGTTCAGCATAATCCAACTCTTGGGGAAGTTGCCTCATTTCCCATTGATTCCAGTTTTGCTGGGGTCCCTTGATGCCATATTCAGTCAAATGCTGTCTTGACATCAAAGGTAATTGCTCTCACCTCATCTTTTAGATTCAGCTTTAATAAGATCAGGAGCTGAGTGGCCCTACAGAACCCAAACTGTACGTGAGAGATTGGGTTTTAGTTGGGTAAGTGATGCTTGATAACGCAATAAATGATGCCTTTCTATCACTTAGTTATTGAGGCTAGACTAATTGAAAATTTAAAATTAAATTGAAAATTCATTGACAATAAACATTTAAAGGAAGCTAACTGTGATGGTATAAAAATGTTTAGTTCACAGACCAATCTGAAGACAGACCCAATGTGTGGCTTTGACACTACTTAGAATCAAATTAGCATGTTCTCAATTTGTATTAGCTTTTGTTTTTACAGGATCAAATGGCACAGAAAACTATTCAGCTCATTGTTCTCATACTAACTTTTGGAACGTGCTGCCCAATTATTTCCACTCTATCACTCTTTCGCCACAGCCCTGCATTAATTTTTGTTCGTAAATTACACCTTCGAAAGTGCTTTGATATTTTCAGACTTGACTTTTCCTAGTGTGTATGATAACAACTTTCATAATATGACAATTAAGGAATGTCAAGTTCTTCCAAGTAAAGAACATTACTTTATGTGTTGCAACATAGAGAGAGATTCCCAAATATAAGCAAGTCTGGGAACATTGCTTTGATGGTAATGCTAGTTCGGCATTATAATTACATTTTTTTTAATAGCATTTAATAACTTTGCTTACCAAGTGAATATCTTTTCAGCTAACTCAATTGATTTTGCATCTACATCATTCTGAGCAGGGTGGTGCACACTTTCAGAACTTTTTGTGTGATTTTATTTTCTGGGATCACTTGTAACTGGTTTAGGTCAAAAGCTTTGTTGTAGATTTCTGTCTCAGTGCAAGGTGTCTTTTTTTTGTGTCCACTGCTATTTTCCTTCATTATTTTTGTACCTTGATAAATTCACTTCCTGACTTCTACGCTTCTGAGGAATATCCAAATGTATCTATGGCTCATACAACCCACTCCTGTTACATCAGGTAATATCTTGCAAATTATCATTGCGTGTGTCAGGGAGATTTTTGAAGCCTGAGGAAGAGAATGATGCAAACCCGGACAACTTTCTTCCATGTGATCTGAAAAAAATTGCCCCAAATGATTGTGAATCTGCTGACAGATATTGTTCAGAGCTCTTGCTCGTGAACCTTACAGAAATTTTTAAAATCATGAGAGTCATGGATAGGGTAAATAGTCAAAGTAGGGGAGTCCAAAACTAGAAGGCGTAGATTTAAGATGAGGGAGGAAAGATTTAAAGGGGACCTAAGGGGCAACTTTTGCATACAGCGGGAGATGTGTGGATGGAATGAGCTGCCAGAGGAAGTGGTGGATGCTGGTACAACGACAACATTTGGATGGGTACATGAATAGGAAGGGTTTAGAGGGATAAGGGCCAAATGCTGGCAAATGGGTCTAGATTAATTGAGGATATCTAGTTGGCATAGAAGAGTTGGAGTGAAGGGTCTGTTTCCTTGCTGTACATCTCTGTGTCTCTATGATTCTATGAAACAAAATCTCGGAGGATTTTGAAAATAAAGCTTGAACTTGCCTTTGTCCTAGCAGATCATTTGGCTGCTCTCTCACCAAGAGATACAACTGGAGGTGGTTTAACCTGAATGTCACCACAGCTCAGGCAAACGGCAAGGTCAAGAAGAAAAATCCTTCATGGTAGCCTCCAGATGTTGCCTCACCTGCTGTGTTCTTCCAGCTTTCTGTTTGTCTACCTTGGATTCCAGCATCTGCAGTTTTCTTGTCTCTAGCCATCTTTTGCTGCTGGCCCGACCTTGCCAGCAGACCACAAACAATCCTAAGGTAATCCTTCTGATAATATATTAAAAATTTGTCCTTTGGCACTCATGACCATCGCACTGTTATATAAATGCAGAACAGTATTGAAACTTCAGCCACATGTGTATTACAACTGAAGGAAATAATTCCAATTCTTTGAACAAAAGACAATGGAAAACAGGCTTGCACTCAATGGCCATCAGGCTTTTGGGCCTTCAGGCAGCAATGAAAATGTATGTCACATTGCTCACAAAGATACTTCAAAGTGTCAATAGTTTAACTCGAGGCAGAAATATCTTCCTTTGGGGGAAAGAGGTTCACAAATTGATTGGGAGATGGAAATTTTCAAATACCTGATCATCCCCAAACTTTTCTTAATTATAGAATGTAGATTAAAATTGTAACTATTGAGACTGCTCCTCACAAGTAATAACTGAGAAACACCATTAAAAGAAAATATGGACTATATTCATATAGCACCTTTCACAACCTAAAGACAACACTTTAGTATCAGTGAAAGTATCAGCAATGGTTCAGCACTGCCACCTCTAAGTCACAAAGTTCTGGGTCTGTGTCTCACTCCGTGGCTTGTGCAGAAAAAAAGTCAAGGCAAACACTTTACCGAGGGACACGGACCTGTCAGAGGTGTGGTCTTTCATGTGAGATGTTGAGACCCCATCCATCTGCCAAGGTTGATGTAAAAATAAATCTTGTGGCACTATTTAGAAGAAGAGAATCAGAGTTATCCCCTGTGTGCTAGTACATATTAATCACTCAAACAACATTGCAAAAAATTAAATGATCTGATCGTTATCCCATTGCTATTTCTGGGACTTTGTTGTATGATGAGTACCATGTTTCCTACATTACTACCTTCAATAGCTGCAAAAATGCTTCTTCAGTGTAAAGTGCTTTGACATGTCATTGTGAAAGCCACAGTATAAATGTAAATCTGTCTTTCTTTGAAGTAGAGTAACTCTTGCAATGTAAAAAGCCATTAGATTGGCATTACATTAGATATACACACACCAGCCTGGTCAAAGTGAGATGAGAAAGTTTTAAAAAGGACATGGTGGCAATTTTGTTAACGTAGAGAGTGGTTCATGTGCGAAATGAACTGCCAGAGGAAGTGGTGGATATAGATACAATTACAACACTTAAAAGACCATTTGGATAAGTACATGAATAGGAAAAGTTTGGAGGGGTATGGGCCAAATGCAGGCAAATGTGACTAGTTTAGTTTGGGAACATGGTTGGCATGGACTAGTTAGACCAAAGGATCTGTTTTCATGATGTACGACTCTATGACTATGATATATTTTCAGTATTCTTTTGTAGGTGTGTCAAGATTTAATTGCCCACTTTTAGCACCATGATCTGCAAATACTCAAACAATAACCTAACATAGTTATACTCAAGGCATCATACCTTGCATGCAAAGTTCTGGCTAACACCATCACCATCTCTGTGCAGGTCCCACCCTGCAGGCAGTAGAATGGAGCTGTCTTGGGAGTCTTTAACATTGTCTGTGACCCAAGAAGTCAGCAAGGAAATCTCCAGCTGATTATCACGTACTCCCCTCCTCCCCATCTCCCGCCAATGTCTCACCTCGGCTGATGAACACCATGTTTGAGAAAGCACTGCAAGTGGCAAAGGCACAGAATATATCTGGGTGGGTGACTCCATTGTCCATCACCAGGAGTTGCTCATCAGCACCATTACTGACTAAACTGATCAAATCGTAGTAAGACTAGGTCTGCAGCAGGTGATAAGGGAACCAACAAGAGAGAAAAACATACTTGACATCATCCTCAACAATCTGTCTGCTGCAGATGGACCTGTCCATGACAGAGCCAGTAAGAGTGACCACCGCACAGTCCTTGTGAAGACAAAGTCTCATCATCACATTGTGCTGTGATGCACTATCACCGTAATAAATGAGATAGACTTTGAACAGATCTAGCAACTCAAGATTGCGCATCCACGAGGCTCTGTGGGCCATCAACACCAACAGAATCACACTCTAGCACAATCTGCAACCTCATGGCCTGGCATATGCCCAACTCAGCCATTACCATCAAGTCAGGGCAGTACCAGGCACAACTAAAGATGAGTTGGTAGCCTGGTGAAGCTACCAAACAGATCTACTTGTGAGTTGAGCAGTATAAGCAACAGATGATAGGCAGCACTAAGCAGTTCCTGTATCAAGGGCTTAGATCTAAGCTCTGCACTCCTGCCACATCCAGTTGTGAACAATGATGGGCAATTAAGCAACTCACTGGAACAGGAAGCTCGACAAATATCCTCATCTTCAATGACGAGACAGCCTGACACATGAGTGCAAAAGTTAAGGCTGAGGTATTTGCAATAAGCTTTAGCCAGAAGTGCCAAGCAGATGATCCATCTCAGCCTTGTCCAAAAATCCCTAACATTACAGATATCAGTTTTCAACCAACTTGATTTACTCCATGTGGTATAAGTAATAGCTGGAGGCTATTGCAAAGACTATAAGCTTGGACAGTCTTCTGGCAATGGTACTGAAGACTTGTGTTCTGGAACTTGTTGTGCCCCTAGCTAAGTTGTTCCAGTTTAGCTACAACACTGGCATCTACCCAGCAATGCAGAAAATTGCCCAAATATGTCCTGTGAAAGAAAATCAGGACAAATCATACTGCTCCATCAGTCTACTTTTGATCATGAGCAAAGTGATGAAAAGTGTCATCCAAAGTGCTATGAAGCAGCCCTTGCTTAGCAATAACATGCTCACTGATGCTCAGTTTAGATTCTGTCAGGGCCACTCAGCTCCAAACTTCATTACAGCCTTGATATAAACATGGGCAAAATATTCCAGAGGTGAGGAGACAGTGACAGCCCTTGACATCAGGTCACATTTAACCAAGTGGAGCATCAAGGATTCCGAGCAAAACTAGAGGCAATGGGACTAAGGGAAGGAACTCTCCTCATACACAAAGGCACACAGTGTAAAGATTATACAAAGGAAGATGGTTGCCATTGTCGGAACTCAGTCTAGGACAATTCTGCAGGACTTCATCAGGGTAGTGTCCTAGGCCCAACCATCTTCAGCTGCTTCATCAATGACCTTCCCTCCATCATAAGGTCAGAAGTGAGGATGCTCACTGATGATTGCACAATGTTCAGCTCAAAGGAGTGAGGCAGGTTAATAAACCAATTTACATTTTAAAAGAAACAAGCACTGAGCTTCATTTTGAGAAGAATAGAACTTATACAATCCCAGTTGATGTTATTACTGGATGAATCAGATTCCAGAATGAAATCTGGCTGAATTGATCATTTCTTTTTGGTTTCAAAGAGATAGTCTTTCACTGGAACAAAGGCGGGCAATGCTGCTGATTTGGTTTTAACAACAAAACTGAAGTTTATTACACAAAAGATTTGAATATAAAATAAAACAAACTGTTTACATTGAATGCACTTTTTAGAATTGGTTCTGAAGTTATGAAGAGGGGTCACTGGACCTGAAACATTTACTCTACTTTCTCTCCACAAATGCTGTCATGAAGTTCTGAGTCCCTGAAGGAGGATAATACCCGAAATGTTGACTGCTCCTTTTCTGTAGATGCTGCTTGAGTTGCTGTATTCTTCCAGCCTCCTGTTTGTCTACCTTGGATTCCAGCATCTGCAGTTTTTATTTTGGTCTCCTAACAAGTTTTACCTCTACGAAGTCTCTTCAAAGGATGCCCACTTTGAAGAAGTTCTCTGCCTCCCGCAGACGTGAAGTCAGTGAGTGCCTTTCTCAGTGCCACACTGCTGTGACCTGTTCAGCCCTTCAGCTCTTCGACCACGGCAAAGGATGATGCCTGAGGATCAGCGACTTCCTCATTGTTTGGGTGCAGAGTTGACGGTGGTGAAGCAGTGGAGGAGAGATGGTGGTGCAGCCATCGCTGATTGGTGATCAGCTGGATCAGGCCTAATAGACCCTCTTTAAGCTATATCCTTCTTTTTTCCTCATTCATAAATTATTCAAAATGATGGAAAATCAAGGCATCAAGTGAAAGCATTTCATTATATTTTATTGTCTTCTTGCTGTAAAGTACATGTGACAATAAAGTCATGAATTCATCCATTCATTCATGTGACAGAGATTAACGTATTATTCTGCTGTGAAACTTTGTCTTTTTAAAGTTCATTGTCTATTGGTTAAATAGATGTTGTCTAATATTTATAATTTAATTGCAATTTGAGCCACAGGTCACAATATTGGCTTTTTGTTAAAATCTCTCAAGTATTCTTTCTCAAGTCAATTTAGAGGTCATAAATGTTCCACATGATAGTCTTTTGGACATAAACTTTTCTTTTGAAGGGTGATGTAGGAACTTGAGTGTTAGCTATTAAAGCACAGGAAAGGTATGATTATATTACATAACCAGGTAATTTTCATGTTGAGACAGAGGATTTGTTGTTTTATTGTAGAAATGGTACCAACTAAGTATGTCAGAGAATGTGCTGCTAGGTGTAAATTAATCTTTGAAGGGAGCATACTTTGCCTGAGGTTTCTAATAAATTATGTATATACATTGAAACTAATTTGATCCCTGATGTCGTATTGTTTGAGGACCAAGTTACAGATATAATGTTCAAATCAATTACCACAAAATATCCTTTCATATTAAACAAATTAATGACATAATCAGGCCACCCAGATAAACATTCAAAGTGAAAGATCATTTGTAATATGTATTTTAATTTCATTCCCATCAGTGATCTGTTTTTCACCATTTGGGAAACAATTCCAGTGTCAGTCTCAATTTCCATTTAGAATTCTGGAGGTATCTTTGGTGGATGTCATCACCATGGATTATACCTCTGGATGGACCTTTCAAAACTTAATTGCAACAAGTTTTTTTTTAGGGAAAGGACATGCAGTCAAAGGTTGACGGTGAGATGGCTTAGTTTCAATTCTAAGAGATGACACTTTCATGTGGAATCACATCATAGGAGGGAAGTGATTTGCTCTGGAGAGGGTCCAGAGGAGATATACTAAGATTCTGCCTGTACTGGAGAGTTTCAGTCTTGAAGAGAGATCGCACAGACTGGAGTTGTTTTCCTTAGATCAAAGGAGATTGAGAGGGGACATGATTCAAATGTATAAAATTATGAGAAGCATAGGTAAGGAGAAGTAGAGAAACATCTTCCCTTGATGGGGAGATCAGCAACTAGGGAGCATAGGTTTAAGGGAAAGAAGGCATAGTTAAGAAGGGGTTTAGAATGCTTGCCTTCACTGCTTAAACCTTTGAGTATAGGAGTTGGGACATCATGTTGAGGTTGTATATGATGTTGGTGAGGCCGCTCCTGGAATAGTGTGTGCAGTTCTGGTCGCCCTGTTATAAGAAAGATGTTATTAAACTAGAGAGGGTTTAGAAAAAATTTACCTGGATGTTGCTGGGAAGGGAGAGTTTGGGATATAAAAATAGACTGGAAAGGCTGGGACTTTTTCCACTGGCATATAGGAGGTTGAGGGGTGATCTCAGAGGTTTATAAATTCGTGAGGGTCATAGATAATGCGAATGACAGGGTCTTCCCCTAGGGTGGGGGAATTCAAAACTAGGGGGCATATTTTCAAGGTGAGAGGAGAAAAATTTATAAAAGGACACGAGGGGTAACTTTTTAACAGAGAATAGTTCGAGGGTGAAATGAACTGCTGGAGAAAGTGGTGGTTGCATGTACGGTTACAGCGTTTAAAAGATATTTGGATATGTTCATGAATTGGAAGGGATATGGGCTAGGAGCAGGCAGGTGGGACTAGTTTGGTTTGGGAACATGGTCGATGTGGATTGGTTGAACCGAAGGGTCTGCTGTATGGCACTATGACTTTGATTAAATGCAGTGGTAGCTGGGAGAGAAAAACACTGGAAAATCACACTGATAAATTGTCACGGATGTTTTTCAAAGAGAGAAAATGCAGTAAAAACAGAATTTTCAATCTTCTGGGAATATCTCAGATTATGAAAATAAAAGGAAATAAAGACAGCAATCTAGATGAGAGACATATTTGCTCCTACCATCCCCTCCACCTTGCCCCTTAAAGAATACACAGGAGCAGAGATTAAAAGCAAGCTTCAACTCTGGTTTGTGTCCATTAGTGACCTGATGTCCTCATGGATGGAATAGTGATCTGCGAGGGCCACAGCCCTGTGAACTCTGCTGTACTCCAGGTAAAGAAAGAAGACTCTCCCACTCTTGAAAGATGCCTGTCAGTCTCTGCTGAAAGAAATCAGTTTCAATCAACCTACAAAGTCAAGAATCCCAAAATCGGCTGTTCAATTACTAATATCCAAGCCATTGGTAACACCCACTACAATGGCCACAACAGTCAACTATCAACTTTTCCTGAGAAATTGAGAGACTGATCTGTATATCCTTCTTTTAAACTTGAATCTTTTTGGACTCAACTCTTGTATCTACTGTGTGTTGAAGTGTGTTATGTAACTATATATTCTAGCATTTTATCATTAATAAACCCTCTCTTTCTGTTATTTAAAGAAAACTTGGTAAATTCTTTAAAACCAATGGACCATTTGGGTCTGGAAGAAAAGAGTCCACAGAGATAGAGATAGTAGGAACTGCAGATGCTGGAGAATCTGAGATAACAAGGTGCAGAGCTGGATGAACACAGCGGGCCAAGCAGCATCAGAGGATCAGGAAGGCTGACGTTTCAGGTCTAGACCCTTCTTCAGAAAGGTGAGAAGAAGGGTCTAGGCCCGAAACGTCAGCCTTCTTGCTCCTCTGATGCTGCTTGGCCTGCTGTGTTCGTCCAGCTCTGCACCTTGTTACCACAGAGACAGAAGCTGTTTTAGAATTAAACTGTTGTGAACATCTGAGGGCTCAGGTGAATAACAACGGGGACCAATTCCACCCATTCTCAACCAGGAGCTTAATGGTTTGAGGTGTAACAAATTGGGAACCTTGCCTGGCAATTCGTCACGACAGCGATATTAGGCAATCAAGAAGCCACTTCCAGGAATACCATCCAATTAAAGTCAGCAAGCGATTTCCAGACGGGGACATCCGTGGTGGGGTTTGATGGGCTCCGAAGGTGTGGTCACCAGCTGTCCTTGCACTCTACACGCCACCGAAGGGGTCAGAAGCAGGAGTGGCAACAGCTCCATTGTAATATAATGGAATATGTTAAACCAAGTCGCATAAAAGGGTAACTGTTATAGCTCATGATTTCATGGAAGGAAGTGACATTCACTCGTGATCTGAAAGTGTAAGAGAAAGTAGAATGGACAGTAGCTAATGTGAAGGAGTGTTCTCGTATTTGTAAGCATTATAGTAAAGTTAGATTGTTTTATACTAAGCGGTCTTTGAGAATCATTTGAAACTCGCCCACCCCAACAGCACAGTAATACACCATGAAGGTATCTTCAATAGGAGGGCAGCAGCTGCCATTGCAGGAAGGGCAGAGACATCTATCTCCGTGAAATAACTGTGATAGCAGACCTTTTGTGTGACAAGATCAGAGAATTTGCGATTTAATCCTAGCAACTTATTGATGGGTCTCACATGATTCATGGCTCATGCCTCCCAACGTGAATCTGCCTGTATTCCTTCACCAGGTTCCTATGGTATCTGAAACATTTAAATAGTATTTCTCACAGTCGGTATCGGTTCGCTCTGTCGTATGCACCAATTGGTTGCCCGCTGCTGCCAGACACTCACCTCCAAGAGAAATGCGCAGAGTGGCCCAGCCAGTGTCACATGATTTGGTGGAAATTTTTTTCACCCCACAACCAATCCCACCTTCAACAGCACCGAGAAAATGGTGGTACACTCCACAACCATGACTATGAATTGGACATTTCCCCTCACCCTACAGATCACAATCTGTTTGTGCTCAGATTGCTGGGAAAACTAAGTGTTCATTGTCCAGTCTTTCAGTGAGGCATCCATAACCACAGAAACGTCGTAACCAGTAGTTTAACTCCTTTACTGACTAAACTTGGAAACATAAGGAAATAGAGCAATCAGAACGGAAAAGTGAAATACACTAAATTAGATAGAGGCATGAAAAGGAAAAGGAGTGAATTAAGACAGAGGAGGAAGAAGGAAGAAAGTAAGAGACGGAAAGTAAGAAAACCATTTTACAAGAGCAAGGAGAAGCAGAGGGCATTGTAACCCATTGTGTTTGCAAATTGTTGCATTGTGCCTTGAGAGGTTATTAATGATTGAATGGCAACATGGGTATGCAAAATGTACAAACATTCCCACTCATTTATTGTGTTCCAAAATTATTTTCTGAAAGAACTCCACCTCATTTACATTTCAGAATGTCAAAACAGCTTGACATCCTGAAAATTATTGCCTTCTGACAATAACAGAAATGTGGAAAGCATGACAAGTGCTAAAATATTGCCAAAAATAGATCTTTTGAACAGATTGTAAAATGCACTGGAACATGTCACTATCTGCAGGTGGCAGATTCCACATCTTCATTTCTTCCCTTTCTGGGCCTCGAAGGTCAAGCTTCATGTCTGGGTCACAAATCACATCATTACTAGGGTCCTTTTGCCATCAAATATCAGCCCTAAATGGTTGTGGCACGGTTAACAGCATGATTTCATGACATATAACAATCATTAATGGCGAGGTCACTGGAGAAGTTTTGTTGAAATTGAATAGCAGAGCAGCACAAATTGTTCAACAATTTGTGAAGAATCAGAAGTTATGACATATCTCTTGGCCATGAATTGTTAGATTATTTTAAGAATTAATGATACTGGGCGTTGGTAATTCACTACTTCTTACTTAGCGATTCATACGCCAGTATTCTGCAAATGCGTTCAGCAGACAATTTACTACATGTGTGTGCTTGTTTCAAGAATTAAAATGTTTAGATTACACAGCTGTTTTTTATTAGGAACTTGAAGTGCAAATATCTAATTTTTGTTTAAACACTTTCCAACATAATGAAAGATGCAATTGTTCTTGCGCTAACATTCATTCATTGAAACCCAAGACCTCAAGAAAGTCCAAATTATCATAGAATCCCTACAGTGCAGAAAGAGGCTATTTGGCTCATTGAGTCACTGACCCTGTAAAAAGCATCCCACTCAGGCCCATCCATCCTATCCCGGTAGCCCCGCATTTACCACCTAGGCTAATCCACCTTGAATGCACATCCCTGGACACTACTGGGCAACTGAACATGATTTTCTTTTCTTCAAAGTTTTCCTTTGAACATTATGGGGTCCTGCAAATAGAAGATTTCTTACACTTGTCATTTTTAATGTGCTAGTAAAAGAAATGTAAAAGGAAACGGTTATGATTTTCACTTGAAAAAGCTCCCACTGGATAACTTTACTCATGATGTGTCAACTCTAATTCTGGAGAATGGTTGTTTTGGAAAAGCCAATTATTAGTTCTTTATTGGTGGGTCTGATTTATGAAACACAATGCTGCTGATAATCCCAGTACGAATTAAAGTTTATAGGAGTTCTGGTTTTTAAAGGCACTAGGTTCATTCTGGCAGTGCTGTTAGTTACATAACGTTGATAGGAAATTTGAGATAAAAACCAAACAGACATATCAGCATCTACAGGGAGACAATTAGAGTTAATCGGTGAAATTTTCAGAAATTAGCCTCTAGTGAAAGAACAGCACCAGTGACAGGTCAGGAAACTGAATAATGAAAAATCTTAGCTGAGCCTCTTTATTTGAGTCCTGGCGTTTCAGATTCCTTTTCCAATCAGGAAAGGTTCATGGGTTCATGTACCAAGTTGGTCAAAGGTATGATTTCTAATGAAGAGATCCCAGCATGTGTTGGACTGCACATGGGCTTTGGAGGCTGCAGCAACCACAAGAATAGAGAGAAGATCTGGGAATGGTGGCCTTCTGGATCTCCCACTCTTACTTGTAGATTCTGCTGTGTAACCTCCAAGGACAGCAGGTAGTGAACAACCTCTCCAACCAGGCATGTGTGAGTAGAGCTGGATCAGGAAGTCAGAAGCTGAGGTGTGGTCTCTCCAAGCTGGAGAAAGTGCACTTAAGATGATGCAGGAGTTCAGCATGGGGACTTTTCCATCATCCAACTCTACAGCACATCTCAGGTCAACACATCTCGCAGATTCATTCATTCCCTCTCTTTCCAGGAACGTCACATTTACAATTGTATACCCAATACTCACATTCACTTCCACTAATGTTGTCCTACCCTTCTAAATGGCAAAGCAGGCTTGAGGGGCTGAATGGCCTAGTGTATGATACACACAACTGTCTGCTTTCTCTCCTTTCATTAAAGATTCCTTGATGTCACTAATGCATGTCAACCTGATCCATTGGGAAGGAAGTCCTGTTACAGGAGGGTGCAGATCTTTGGATTTGTCTTGAGGCTTGAGAGTCAGAGACGTCGTCTGCCTGTAGGCCCTGTGTTGGGGTCTCACCTGCTTGCAGCCAGAGCTATGTGACTATCCCCACTCTTATGTGGGTGAGGAGAAGACTGCAGACCATAGGCATTGTGCTTAGAGCAGAGTACTCCACCACCCACCTTAGACTGCCAGTTGTTTCTATGCAGAGAGCCGAAGGTTTCATTGCCCTGAAGAAGACGGCCAGAAGCAGGGAAGGCCACCAATCTCCAAACCTCCTCCCCACCCGCCCACCCCCCCAGCCAAATGGACCATCCAGCTAGGCCTTCTTATTCGAAATTCCTTTTCCTCCTTCTCCGAGGGTGCTTCTTTGTTGAGGCTACCTCTTAATTGCTGACCTGGCTCAGCAAGACCCACCCCCATCAGATGGAACAGTCAAGGAGTCAAAGCTTCTGTTTGGACTGGCAGCATCTACATCCCATTCTTCAATGGGCATCCAGCCTGGAGACTTCCAAGTAGGAGGTCACCTACTTAAACCTGCTGAACCAATCCTGGGCTCTGGGACACATTTTGTCCCAGTATTTGGATCACAGAGTGCATGGTAACAATACTGCACAAAGTCTGTCTTATTGAGGGATGGGGGCCAGGGGAGATATATCCCCCAGGTCTCCATATTACTCTAATTGATTGGTAGAAGACTTTCTGACATCAGTTGCATCCTGATTGATTCAGAAAATAGAGGAGGTTGTCCTTTTGCATGTTAAAATAGAGGGTTAACACACTTTAGATTAATCAGTGTTAGACCTTTAGGTGTTATCCATGACAGACAATCCATAGAAATCTTTTGGAGAAAGTGAGCTGCCTTCCTCTTCCTGTCTTTGCGGAAGTAACGGCCTTTCTGTCCAGCTCCAGTATGACCAGAACATTAGTGTAGAGCTGGATGAACACAGCAGGCCAAGGAGCATCAGAAAAGCAGGAAGGCTGACGTTTCGAGAAGGGTCTGGCCCGAAACGTCAGCCTTCCTGCTCCTCTGATGCAGCTTGGCCTGCTGTGTTCATCCAGTTCTATACCATGTTATCTCAGATTCTCCAGCATCTGCAGTTCCTACTATTTCTGACCAGAACATTTATTTCCACGTATTACTCGTCTTCACCATTTATTCTTCCCCCAGGATATGACTTTGTTATGTTCATCAAGAGAATATCGACTTCAGGAGGCTTTCTTTCACTGAAATGACAATGGTACTATCTGTATGTTCCTTTGGTGCCCAAAATATGTCATCGCTTTCTAGCAAGAAGTGTCCATTGTATTTGGTTTAACAGTCTTTCTGTTAATTCACATAGATTCTAATGATATCGAGAGATACGGGAATAGTGTGGGAATGTGGTCTGGGGTTAGATGATCAGCCATTACCCAGAATAGTGGAGCAGGCTTAAGGGGCTGAATGATCTCCTCATGCTCCTAAATTCTCCTAATTCTACAATAACATTTACCAAACAGAGGCATTAAGATAACTTTACAGGTTAGGGCAAGAAGTAAATCAGAGAGATTCCTCTTCTCCTAAAACAGCCCCTCAGGCTCAAGTATGCCTTGTTTTCACTCTTGTTCAGTAGGTTCTGAGATGACAGGCACATCCAATGCCTGATCTATAGATACTCCTACATGTGGAGTAGGTGGTGCTGAAGGGTTGAGTAACTGAGTATAATTTGTAGGTTTTGGTGCAAACTTCACTTCTGTGTGTTTGTAACAAAGTCTCTCGATGTTTTTGGTGCCTTCCTGAATGCAGCTTCTCTTTCTTGGCCAGTCTCAAGTCAGGGATTGTCATGAGTTGGCTAACTTTGGAGATATCACTGAAGCATTTCTCTTCGCATTCTTGGTGTTGCTGTAAGTACTGAATTCCAGGCACATTATCTGTTACATGCCTCACCCGACAGAGGTGGTACTAAGTGACCAGCACTTCAGTGCTGTTGAACTTCCTTTCTTGTCTCCGGGTTTAAGAAATCTTGGAATGGTAGCAGGCCAACGAAAGAAGCACTTGTTAAGATCCAAGGCCAGGGAAAGGGGAAGCCAACTCAGATATTGCCGCTTGTTTAAAATACAACGGGTGGGATCCAAAAGTTCAAATGGAACAGATAATGCTGCCATCAAAAGACAGCTCACTGGCTTCCAAAATCAAATGCTGTCTTCCAGGGGATCAAGAGATTGACTCAGCCATGCCACTTGTGAGGATTAGATAGTGTAAGCTCTAAGTGTTGTTTGCCACACATGTTGACTTAGGATATTAAAAGACAGGTTATTCAGAACTGTTAAGCTGTCAGTAAACTAGGGAATTACCCATCGAATGACACAATTCAGAGAGACACCATTCTGCCCATAGTGCCTGAACTGACTCTTTGGCAGAGCCATCCATTTAGTCACACTCCCTTGTTCTGTCCCTGTAATTTCTGAAAAAATTCCCCATCAGGTAGGTCTTTCAAATTAAGTCATTTCCCCACTTTATAACCTCAGGTTGTGTTTGCTGCTTTGGCTAATGCTTAGCTTCCATTAGTACTGATTTACAATGTAAGAGGGAACTGCCTGTGTAACCTTTGCTACTGTTTTGTTAAGTAACTGTCTATTAATGATTTATTGCTCAGCTACGAGAGGATTCTGATTACAGTTGTGCACATCTATTCATGTACCCAACATTACCTTCAAGTTGGGATTTGTGATCAATAAATTGTGTTTAATCCATGGCTTTAGTTTTTCTCCCCTTAATAATTTGACAGGAAAGAGCTAAGCACCCACTTCAGCAGAACCTAACTGAGGATTTGTAAATTAAATTTATTTTGAACCAAACTAGGTTAAATGCAAGAACATACTAAAGATCAAGGATCATTCATTCCCAGATCTGAATGGGAGACAAAACCGTCAGTAATTCCTTAATACTTCCTTGACCTATATTTGCTGGTATCCCAAAACACAGTGTTTCAATTGCAGTACAAACACTACAAATTAATGGTCAACACTTTATTGCAGTAAAATAATATAACTGGGGACTCTGTTACAGTAACTGTGGACATAGTGCATATTATTAGCAAAAGTAACACACCAGGAAGTTGCCTTGTAATTAATGCTTTCACCTTGGATAGTATGTGAATGTTATTAAAAATAGTGCTTTTCAAGATAAATCAGGGAACTTTCCTTGAGAACTGCATTGAATGGGTGAATTAAAGTCTGAAATTATTAGGGAAAACAAAATTGTGAACATGTTGTTTGAAATTAAGCACATTTTCAATGTGATAATCTTCTAAAGAAAACGTAGCTTCTTTTTCTAAAATGAAGAAGGTTTTCAGGAACCATGGTAACACGGATTTACCTAAGTTGACACAACAATTTTTGTTTGGCAAATATTTAACAACTGTCTGAGATGGAGAGATCACGTTCAGGAAGCTCTTGTGTGCAATGCTACTGCTATTGTTAATTGCTGATGGACATAGATAACACGAGCCAGGATGCACATTATCTTTTCTTAACAGTGGATACTTAAAATGAATGGGCTCCAGGAAATGTGCATTAAAATACAAATTGCTAGTGCAGAATTACTGCCAGTTACAACTGTTTTGTAAGACTTCTCAGGCACTTGTAGCTGCAACGAAAAATATTCTTTGTATACGATTAATTACCAGAGGAGATATGTTGCTGTGGGAATACAAAGCAGAACACTGTTAACAGATGAAGATGTGATTGTTTCTGCAGCATCCTCATGTTAGATCAGCTACGTGGCAAAAGTCTGATTCAATATGCAGTCATCTTGCAGGAGTGTCGCAGGCTCACCGATCCCTCAGTGCAGCCTATGTTGAGCTCTACTGTTTTTTCTCAGGTAAGTTAGCATTGAAACTAAGAGATTAATTGACAGTCAGTCAGTGAGCTGATTGTTTGAGGAGTGAGGGGGCAAAGGGGATGAGGTCGTTGACCAGAGATAAGCCAGCAAGTGTGAAGTAAGAGCAAGGAGTATGCCTTAATTTTGCTTCATTCACCTTGAAGATCACAGATTTTACTTTCTGTGATAAAATCCCTAAATTAAATTGATTTTAAGTAGTTTATAAAAGGACGAGCTTTGATTGATTTGTACTCCCATGCTTCCATGTATGGAAAAAGATTTCAGCTTTGTTTTTTCTGATCGCTGAAAAATAATTGTTATTCGTAGAAAGCTGCAGTGTATTACTGACACCTTTAGACATGTTTTTAGAATATAATTTCAACGCTGCCACTGACAATTGTCCTCAATATTGCCCTTTGGAAATGGCACTCATTACTAGAAGGTAACTTTTACCATTGAAATTAAATTCAAAAGCAAACCAAATTGATTGAGAAGAGTGGAAGCCAGGGAAAAGAATTGTTGATGATGTTTGTAGGATTGAGGATAATATTAGGATATATTAGAATTAGATCAGGGTAACATATGAGCATTAATAGAAAGAAAAGAAACATAGGCATAGCAAAAAATGGTGGTTTTGGAATTACTGAGTGGAACTAGTTAAGTTTTACAGGGATCAGCTATGTACAATCTATATCGATGACTTAGATGGTAGGATTGAGTGTAATGTTTGCTGACAATGCAAATCCACTTGGGAAGGTGTTACAATGGTGCTTTATATTTAACACAGATTGGAGAACTTAGGTCTTCCTTATATATATGAGACATGGGAGTCACAGGCTGACAAGCATTATATACCTGCCCCTAGTTACCCTTGAGAGGGCAGTGGTGAGCTGCCTGCTTGAACCTTGTTGAATCCTTTTGAAGGACTGTGGAAAACATACCTATTTCAAGTTTTGTGGAAACACTTGGAGCAGTTTCTTTAAAATAGGCTATTGAAAGTTCACTTTGGACATTGAAGGTTCTTTTTAACACAGCTTCCTGTAAATTACATGACAAGTTACAACTTGCTTTAGACCACAGTTGGGGATGTTTTGAACAGAGACTAGCTTGGAAAGGTACTTGTTTTATGTGGATCAGTTGGAGAGAAGCTGGCTAAGAGCAAACTGAGTTGGAGCAATGCTTCCCAAGCTGCTCATCTTATTTGTGAAAAAAAAATCCTCTTGTTGAGGTCAGAGCAAAACCTATGAGTTCTTTTGAAAGAGTGAATTGAAGAACCTCTCAAGATTGTGCTTCCTGAACGAACTGTGTCCGCAAAACTTCAGAGATAACCACATATATGTGTTGGCTTGATCATGTGTGGGCAGTCAGAATCTTTTTATCAGGTGGAAATGTCAAATACTATGGGCCATTGTTTTAAAGTGGGAGGGGAAAGGTTTTAAGGAGATGTGTAAGGCAAGTTTTTATTACACAGAGGGTGGTAGGTTCCTGGAACCAATTGCCAGGGGAGGTGTAGAAGCAGATATGACAGCAACTTTAAGAGGCATTTAGACATGAACAGGCAGGGAATAGAGACATGTGGACCATGTGCAGGGAGATGGGATCAGTTTAGAGTAACATCATGATCAGCACAGACATGGTGCGCCAAAGGGCCTGTTCATGTGCTGTACTGTACTATTTTCGATGTTCAATGATTTAGCCTCTGAATTCCCTCAATTACCACTTCAACTCAAATTGCCTCAACAGTGGCCTACATCCCAATTGTTCAGTCTCATTTCCTAAGACTGCATTCCACTGCACTTGAGCTGCTACTCATCGGCATAGTTCCAAATCCTTCCCAGATCAGTAACTTCACTAAGTTGACTCCACTTTCAGACTACCAAATTTGAAATGGCTTCCTAGACTTCTGGTGAGCACTAACTCTATCCAACATAGAACAAACAAGCCTCCACCGCTTTCTCAGCCGTTCTCAGCTCCCAGGGCCTCTTTGAGCCTAGCTGCCTGGAGCTGACAAACAGCAGCCTGGAGTCTCTTCCTCTGCTCCTCTCTTGGCCATCAAACTTCTGTCATGTGCCACTCCTTTATATGGCACCGCATGGTTCCTGTGGTTGTTGTTGTCATGCCAAACCACCACGCAGCTCCAATCTTGTACAGGCAGCAGAGTCCTTCAGTTGTAGACAGATAAGTGGAATGAGCATTTGCTGCCTGTCACGGTGCCATACTCCGCACATGCACAAAGCCTCTAAGGCTTCCTGGAAATGGAGTCAACACACACACACACACACACACACACACACACACACACACACACACAAACACTCTCTCTCTCACACACACACTCATATATACACACACACACTTTTACACACACACACACAGTCACACACTCTCACACACACACACAGTCACACACACACACAAACACTCTCTCTCACATACACACTCATATATATACACACACACTTTTACACACACACAGTCACACACACTCTCACACACACACAGTCACACACACACTCACACACACACAGTCACACACACACACACACGCACACACACACACACGCACACACACACACCACATGGAACAACAACAACCACAGAAATTGCTAGAAAAGCTCAGCAGGACAGGCAGCATTTGTGGAGAGAAATCAACAGTTAACATTTTGGTTTGGGTGACCCTTCCAGAGGAATTGCACTCCTCAGCCTTCACTCAGAATTGGGGTAAGCTAGAGTTTTGTACACCAGGATGAAGAGAGATTGAACAGAACACACCTGTATTCTCCAAGGCTTAGAAGAGAGGTCACATAGCAATTTTTAATACTTGACATGATAGCTGCTGATCAGCCTGTTTCTTCTCGTTCTGCAGTCTGGAATTAGGAGACATAGACTCCCAATAAGGCATATGCCAAATAGGACAGAGAAAAATTTCTTCACTCAGAGAATTGTAAATCTTTTGACCCTGGAAGATTGTTAATGCTTAATCAATAGGCATATTCAAAATGGAGTCTGATAGATTTTTTTTTAGCGCGGTGGGACTTGAGAGATATGGGGATATAACAGGGAAGTGCAGTTCATGTAGATGTTTGGTGTGACGCTATTGAATGGCAGAATAGAACAGAATTGACAGGCCAGATGCCCTACTCCTTCTTTGAGTTTGTGTGATAGGAGCTGTCTATTTCAACCTCTAATATGAGATTCTGCTACTGCAGTTTACATTCAGTATCTATAAAAGCTCTGTTTAAACAGACCTTGATACATATAACATTCTTATTCTGCAGTCTGAAGAAATAGGCCATTAATTGTCATGTTGATCTTCTAGTTCAATGACCAGTTTTCTTCCCTTCACATAAAGAACCTGGTAATCTAATTCAATATACAGTAATGAGATGCTTTATAGAAAGAGATTAAAATGATTCCGATGTTTAAACAAGTGTACATTGCCTGTCGACTTGGTTAAAACATTATTTCTTAACACTTTTGATAATTATAAGTGAAAGATCTCATTGTATTCTGTACAGAGATTTAGAATAAATAACTGTGCTTGGCTGTTCAGCAAAGATTTTTCACTAACTTGCGTGAAAGCACACATTATATGGTTTGATTTACTTGGTGGCTTCTTTTGCTGTCACACTGTGCAGAAAATTTATACTTTTAAAGTTGCCCAATTACAAAATAAATAAGTTTGCTTAATTAAAAGGGAGATGTTAGAAGTGAGGTACATTGAAGTCAGATGTTGAAAAAAAGAAAGACATACGTTTATGTTGCAATTTTCAATATGTTCTAAAGTGCTTCCAGCCAATGACGTAAATTTTCAAAAGTGTAGTCATTATCGTAATTCAGGAAACATAGGAGCCAATTTGCGTGTATAAACATCAATGTGAAAATGACCAGAAGACCTGTTTTTGTGATGGTGAATAAGGGATAGACTTTGGTCAGGATGCTACAGATATATCTTATGACCTTCTTCAAAATCATGGCGTTCTTTTCTGTCCACCTAAGAATGTGTACAGGACATCAGTTAAACATCACATCTAAAAGACAATACCTCAAAAGCACTGCACTTGCATGTCAGCACACATTTTCATTGCAAAAATATACTTCATTCATAAAAAAAGTTATCTTTATGTACACACAGGTACTAAAACAGTTCTGTCTGTCTTTGCATATAAAGAAAAACAAATGTTGGAAATCAACATTCCCTGCAGTTACAAAGCCAAAGGACACAATTTACACATATTTTAGGGCAAAGAGAGGGTCTGATAACTGAATAGACCCTCATTGTACTTTGACAGAATGATTTTAGATAGTTGTCTTTCCCCACTGCGACTTAGTGGCAGCTGCCCCAAGCTTTAGAGTGTCCCTGAGCACATGGTCCTGGGCCTTGGAATCTGCCAGTTTGCAACACTCAGTCGGAGCCAGCTCTTTACGCTGGAAGACCAAGTTTCAGGCAGACCAAACAGTGTCTTGTTTACGGGCATGCAAGCGCAATCAATATTTGTCTCAGTATGCATCCCGGGGAACAGCCCATACAGCACAGAGCCCTGCGTTATGGAGCAGCTCAGGACCAACCTCCAAAAACACTATTGCATCTCTCTCCAGACCTTCCTTGCAAAGGCACATTCCAAAAGGAGAAGTGTGACAGTGTCTTCACCAGTGTAGACACTTTGGCAAGATGGTGCCAGGGTTAGTCGCTCCCTTCAGAGCTCCACTCTGCTCACCAGTTCACTTTCTCTTTCTTTATTTGTCCTTCCTTTTTATTTTGGAAGGGGAAGTTGGACTCTTTTAAGTTATCATTTCTTTCTTATCTTATTCTAAGTTAATGTGATTGGCAAAATATATGTATGGAGAAGGTACACACTTTTCACTGTATTTACATTGAATACATGTGACAATAATTGATTCAATTCAATTCAAGGGCAGCATGCAGTGGCACACAGTGACTGAGCATACATGGAGGATCTGACAAACAGTGCCCTTCTCACCATGAGCCAAGTGTCATCTTGGTGCTTGTTAGAAAGTTCTGAATATGAGGCATTTGACAGTCTGCTTAGGGAACTTTTAGGGAGGAGGACATGACTGGCTTGGCAGCATTTATTGCCCATCCCTAATTGCCCAGTGGGCAGTTAAGAGTCAACCACATTGCTGTGGGTCTGGAGTCATATGTAGGCCAGACCAGGTAAAGATGGCAGTTTCCTTCCCTCAAGGACATTAGTGAACCAGATGGGTTTTTCCCAACAACTGACAATGCATTCATGGTCATTATTAGACTCTTAATTCCAGATATTTATTGAATTCAAATTCCACCATCTGCCATGGCTGGATTCGAACCCGGATTCCCAGAATGTTATCTATGTCTCTGGATTAACAGTCCAACAATAATACCACTAGGCCATTGCCTCCTCACATTTGTGGGAGGATCAACAGGATCTACCCTCAGAGATAATAGGAACTGCAGATGCTGGAGAATCCAAGATAACAAGGTGTAGAGCTGGATGAACACAGCAGGCCAAGCAGCATCATAGGAGCAGGAAAGCTTGACGTTTCAGGCCTTTCTGATGAAGGGTCTAGGCCCAAAATGTCAAGCTTTCCTGCTCCT
>JAHRHZ010000019.1:19357528-19380324 GCA_024137785.1 Ginglymostoma cirratum
ACACAGCAGGCCAAGCAGCATCATAGGAGCAGGAAAGCTTGACATTTTGGGCCTAGACCCTTCATCAGAAAGGCCTGAAACGTCAAGCTTTCCTGCTCCTATGATGCTGCTTGGCCTGCTGTGTTGATCCAGGATCTACCCTCTCCTTTTCCTGCAGGGTCTCAAGGACACTACATGCTGACCACTGCCTGACGGTGTTGATAAGGAACAATCCAACAATTTGGACTATTCTGGACACCAAGGCCAGGCCCATCCTTTGCAACTTTGGAGACAGGCAGCGCCTCAGTGGGCAGTGACACTTGGGTGTTTGTGTACCAAGCTTGATGCAGCTGCACACAAACACGGCCAACAGGGTGAGGGCAGTGTTAGGTTTATTCTTCCCCCCACCATATCCAGACCTTTATACATGGTGTCCCTGCAGACATGGTCATTCTTAGACCTCCAGCTGAAGTGAAAGATAGCTTGGGTGACTGCAGAGGCATAGGTTCAGGGAGGACCTCACACCTGAAGGCCAGGATTTTACACATAATGGAGAAGGAGCAGTGCTCCCAACCCCACCTTGATGATATGCTTCTCCCATGTTTTGATACATGTCCTGGCCTCTCTGAACCATATTCCCAGCATCTTTAGGTAATCTGACCTGAAAGTGAAGGGGATAAAGGATTGGTCGGCCCAGTTCCCGAAGAACATGGTCCCACTCCTGCCTTGATTTACCTTAGCTCCCAAGGCCAGTTCAAACTGGTCACAGATGCTCATGAGTCTGTGCACTGACAGCAGATCCAAGCAGAACACGACAGCATCATCCACATACAGGGAGGCTCTGACCTGCAGGTTTCCGCTGCCTGGAACAGTCCTCCCTCTCAGGCTCACATTGTCCCTAATGGACTCAGCAAAAGGCTTGATACCACTTACAAACAAGGCAGGAGAGAGTGGGCAGCCGTCCCTGACTCCAGATCTGATCAGGAAGCTTTCTGATCCCACCCAATGATTGAGATTACACTAACAATGTCTGTGAGGAGCAGTTGGATCCAACTGCAGATCCCCTGCCCCCAGCACATTTTGGACAGCGCATCCCACATATAATTGTACGATATCCTGTCAAAGGCCTTCTCCTGGTCAAGGCTGATGAGGCAGGCATCCAGCCCCCTGTCATGCATGTAGGCAATTGTACCCCTGAGAAGCACAAGGCTCTCAGACATCTCCCAGCCCGGTACAGCACAAGTTTGGTCAGGATGAATCACCGATCCCAGAGCAGACTTATCCCGGTTAGCAATGACCTTAGGCAGGATTTTATAATCAACACTCAACAGTGAGATTGATCACCAATTTCTAATTTCCTCCCTCTCCCACTTCTGCTGTTTGCTTGTGGGACTCGAACCCATAAAGTTTTGGCTCAGAGACAGGAATGCTCTGTGCCACAGCTTCTTCATGTTTTGTGATGGTCACATCTTTTCCTCCACTTCTGTTGTGATCATCAAAGTCTCAGCCTTTAGCAGCAGTGACACTGCAAGAAGGGACAACAATCATCAACAGTTGCTGCAGGACCTGGGCTGATAATGCAACACAAACTGTATTAACGTGGAATGTGTACAATAAGTGCTGTAATCCCCTTTAGATTGGATTTCCTCATTGGTGAGAGATGGGTTCAATTCTGGGTCATGACAATAAACAGAAAGCTGAGTCAGGGAGTTAACTGCCTGAGGGATTGATCTGCCATCCAATGAGCCAGAAACAGAGCAGGAATGAAATGAGCTAGTCAAAATGTGAACCATGTCGTCTTAAAATTTCTTCTATTTAAGAGGGCAGTAGTAGGCCAGTGAAGTGTTTCAATCAAAAGTGCAGAAATTGCTGGAGAAACTCAACAGGTCTGACAGTGTCGGCGAAGAGAAAACGTTCACGTTTCTAGTCCAGAGATCCATCCTCAGAATGTGGTGACATCTTCTGCTAAGTGAATGACTTTTTATATGATGGTATAGGGCACCTTTGCCATGCCTCTTCAATGCCACTTCAAACTGCCTCCCTCTGACATAAGCTTGCAATTCTCCCTTCCATTGAGCTGCTCTGACATCACTCTATCTCCAAGTTTGCTGATGATATCACCGTTGTCGGCCGGATATCAAACAATGATGAGACAGAATACAGCAAAGAGGTAGAATGTTTGGTTGTGTGGCGGTATGATAATAATCTCTCCCTCAATGTCACCAAAACTAAACAGCTGATCATCAACTACAGGAAGCAAGGAGGAGGGCACACCCCTATCTACATCAATGGAGCTGAGATGGAGATGGGCGATAGTATCAAGTTCCTAGAAGTGATGATCACCAACAATCTGTCCCGGACCACCCATATTGATGTGACAGTGAAGAAGGCACAACAACACCTCTTCTTCCTCAAGAGGCTAAGGAAATTCAGCATGTCTATCACACACTCTCATCTACTTTTACAGATGCACCATAGAAAGCATTCTATCTGGATGCATCATGGCTTGGTATGGAAACTGCTCTGCCCAGGACTGTAAGAAACTACAGAGAGTTGTCCAGTGATGGACTCAGTCCAGTCCATCACAGCAAGCCAACCTTCCATCAATTGATTCCATCTACACTTTTCACTGCCTCAGAAAAGAAGCCAATGTCAACAAAGTCAGGCAGAAGGTACAAATGCTTAAACAGACATTCCAACAGGTTCAAGAACAGATTCTTCCCCGCTGTTATTAGCTGACTGAATGGGCCTCTCAAATTTCAAATCTAATGTCGACCTCACTTTTTGCGCACCTTCTTTGCAGCCATAACTTTGCATTTTTTGTTCTGTTCTATCACTCTATGATCTTTGCATGTTATGATCTGACTGTACTGCATGCAAAACAAAACTTTTCATTCTACCTAGGCACATGTAACAAATCAAATCCCAATGCTGTCTGGTCACTTTCAGCTGATGGAATGGGATTTTAAGGAGTTCACAATGATGTTAAGTATCTAATTTATCAAAGTGAACTTGTTCTAAGGCTTGTTCCCTTCATAGCCCTTGAAATCATAGAATCCCTACAGTGTGGAAACAGGCCACTCGGCCCAACAATTCCACACCAATCCTCAGAGCATCCCACGCAGACCCATCCCCCTATAAGCCACCTAATCTACACATCCCTGAATATTATGGGCAATCCACCTAGCCTGCACATCTTTTGGACTGTGGGAGGAAACCGGAGCACCTGGAAGAAACCCACACAGATACGGGGAGAATGTGCAAACTCCACACAGACAGTCACCTGAGGGTGGAATTGAACTTGAGTTCCTGGTGCTGTGAAGCAGCAGTGCTAACCGCTGAGCCACTGTGCCATTCTACATATGCTGCCCTAAGTAATGCTGGATGGTGAAAGTAGAGTTGGGACCAGAGGCCATATGCCTCAAGAGTCCATTCATTCTGACTCATCTCATCAGCGCTGGAAAATGACCTTCCATTATTCGCTGTCAAATCCTGTTTGATTATGTTTCTGTAAATCCTCCTGAGTTATTTTATTGCATTGTCAGCATTACATAAATGGAAATTATTCTTTCAGTAATTCAGAAAGAGTGTTAAAATCAAATCCAATGAGCAAGATAGTTTCAGAATGGGACTGAGAGATTGGCATTTGAGGAAGGTATTAATCAGTCAAGGAACAGATCTCTGAAATGTGAGTAAAGAGTACACAGAAGAAGGAGAGATTGAAGAGTGATAGTGATATGCCTTAATTTATAGTCTTTTGTTATACTTTGGCAGAAGATGGTTTGGTATTTGTGGATACCATTATTTATTAAACAGCAAACCTTTAATGAAATTGTTCATTTGTCCTTCGATATTCCAAGTAAAATCTTCACGGACAAATCTTCACACAAAATCTGGCCAGGTGAAAAAAAGATGAGTTGAAAGTAGGTCGTATCTCTCCGATCCACCGAGGGCAAACTTTCCTGCATTGACTACTCACTAGTGATTATTAAGTGTGCACGCGGGGTCTCAACCTGACTGTAGGTTTCACCTTCATAAACTCTGACAAATAAATAAGTTTCTCCCAGAGTATAATCTTCCTCCAAGTTGTCTTTCTCCTCATCCACAAGTCCAGGCGTATGCCAGCTCCAAGGAGGAGCTATCAATTTCGCATTAATCCTCTTCCCACATGTGACAGGTGTTGGTGTATGGTACTGAGTGCTGGCAGCTCAGCTAACATATTCAGATGAGGCCACAATTTTGAAAATGTCTTTATCGTCTTGCTTGAGGCACTCTCATTAACAATTACCTCCTACTGTCGTTATAACCGAACTTTCGAACAGTCTGCAACCTTTCCAGCTTAAATATTGCTCAAAAGAGACATACATTCAAAACTTTGTTTTGTCAGAATGGAAAGAAAAAGTCAAACTTACAAAGGAAACATTACTTTATACAGGAGGAGAAAACGGTGCTGATTGATGGGACTGGGTAATAATAGGTTCTCTACTTCCATTTAATGCAGTCCACATTCACTGGTCAATATATATAGTTTACATTTCTATAGTTCCATTCACAACATATCAATGTTATTGGCAACCTCTTCAATAATTCCCTAGATGTCCTCTCAGCATTTAAGCTGGATGCTGACTTGAGGCAGATCAAAGTTATCCTGCTTGGCAATAGCTACTTTGATTAATCCATCACATGCTGTACATGGTGCTAACTCATGCTTGCCATCTTTGGCCCTGAAACATGCCCAGTGCACTCTTTATATCCTGGAACAGGATAGTGTCTCAAAAATCTAAGCAGAAGGTTGAGCTAACCAGTTCATACTGCTACTTTGCATTAAACTCTCAAGTGATGTCCTCACAACAGAATGCTACTGTCAAGCCAAAAAGATGTTTGGGTCTGCCACAGAAATTAGTAATGTCATGTATAAGTTTCAATACTGGGGTCATGCCAGATATATAGACCATACACCCCAGTGACTGGAAAACTGTATCAACAAGACACCCTCTGAGGCACCGACAACAGGCAGTGCTCAAATGGACTGTCCAAACAACATTAGATGTGATACTACTATCGGACAGGATTTGCTAAATAATCCAGACTGTGCTAGAAATTACATCAGAAACCAATTTATGATTTAAAAAAACAAAAGAACTGTGGATGCTGTAAATCAGGAACAAAAACAATGTCGCTGGAAAAGCTCAGCAGGTCTGGCAGCATCTGTGAAGGGAAAAACTGAGTTAACATTTTGGGTCTGGTGACCCTTTCTCAGTTCTGAGGAAGAACATATGCCTGTTCTTTGTAGCAAAAACAAATTATCCATCCATTGCATCTTTTTCATTGAGGAAAGTTTCAGCAGGTTGTCTATCCCTGCAGCATCCCCATGGCAGCACCTTGGTGAATCAGAGTCAGCTTGCCTGATATGTACACGTAAGTAGGGTTACAATAATCACTTAGAGAAGTTTTGTTTCCTGATATAAACAAGAACTAAAACAATCGAGGTCATAGTCTCGGAAAAAAGGGGGTGCACTATAAGATTCAGTCGAGAGGAATTTCTTTGCGCAGAAGGTTGAGAGATTTTGGAACTCCTTTCCAGAGAGCTGTGGAGCAGAATTTTTGTGTATGTTTAGGGTTGAGGTCAGTTCTTGATCAGCAGAGAATCAAGGGTTATGGGGAAAGAGCAGGAAAGTGGATATGAGGAATATTGGACCAGCCATGATCCAATACTCCAGACTCCAGGGGCTGAATGACCTACTCCTGTTCCTTTTTTTAACGGTCTTATGATAGCAATAAAAAAAACCCAGCATTTTTTTATGACATTGCATCAATCAGGATCTGAAACTGGAAAAGTCTGTTTCAGATTTCCAAACTTGATGAAGGATCTCACCTAAAAACTTAGCCTGCCTTCCTCTCTCAGAAGGTGGTTGCACATTTTTTTTTAAGTTCTAGCCGCTACTGATACTCTTCATGTCATAGCTATTTATAGCAAAATGCTGAGAACTTGGAGCTCTATGTTTACACAGCCTGGCTGCTGAACTGCTTTTATGTACTTGAAAGGTAACACCATTCATTTCAGGTTTTGTTGAGCTCTTCTGCTCATTTACTGCAGCTATCAGTAGGACTTCTTTGGTCTGAGCTTAATGCTCAGTTTATGTTGGGTTTGACATTTGGTAACGTTACTGTTTATACCACACACATGGTATGCTTAATGGTTGTTTAATTTACCAACCAGACATAATACGAGCGAATGAGTTCAGGGAAAGCAGGGTTATTCCCATGATCAGTATTATTAATTATCAGATGTTGTGATTTATTGTTGCGCTGTCTGCTTGAAATACAGCCTGGGAACAGTGAATAGAAAACGAAAAGCAGCTTGCAATCTCCAATGATGGAGAATCATTCCCTTTTACATGGCCTTGGATTATCATTGCATTTCTCATGTGCCACAGAGCGCCAGAGTTTCAAAGTTATCCGCATTGGATTCCTTCACCAACCTCTGATAAGCTAATGGGGTACAGGGACAGTGACTGGCTTTTGTGCCATCCATGTTAATCCTATTTATAACACTTGGGGAAATTACACTGAAAATTAGTAAGAGCTACTGGAATTATAGCAAATTGCTATATACATGGCAGCTCTTAGTCAGCTAATTTTTATATTTGATAGGATACAAACAGCATTCTTCATTATCAGTGGGCCAGCAAGAAAAGGAGTGTGAGTCACCTGATCTCGTAATCTGTTGTAGACACAGTGATAGACTTTTAACCTTCGCTGGGGTATGTGTATCTGATAAGGTGATAAATTTCTTTTTCTTCTTCATTCATGAGTTGTGGGCATCATTGGCTGGGCCAGCATTTATTGTCCATGCCTAGTTAACCTTAAGAAGGTGATGGTGAGCTATGTGAAATAAGAACTAATTATGGGTGACAGTGTGTTAGAAATTCAATAGCCATTTATTACAACGCCTGATATTCACACAAATTACAAGCACAGGCACTGTTATGTCTGAGCTAACAGTGAGCTACTTGGTTGCAAACTGCAGCATGCTTTCCCTCAGCGTGTCATGCTGCAAGTAGCTCCAATAAGATGGAGACTGAGATCTTTACACCATCCAGTCACGTGCAATGGTATGACCATGATATCACAAGCAAATCCCTTAAAAGTAGATGACATAATATGTGGGAGGCCAGGTCCACATCTCGTGCGTTAGAAAAGGGCCTGGGGTAGCCTGAGGTGGTTTCCCTGGACGTGGAAAAACGCACGTACACTTCATATTTCCACAAAACAAGGCTTTGCCTTTGGTTGGACTGTGAGCTTCTGGGTGGTATATGTGTAGCCCGTACCCTACCCAGTGCTGCCTTAAAATGGCAATTGACACGCTATGTAAGTCATTGGAGATTAATTCATTGGAAACTGATTTTCTTGGTAAAATAGTCCCTTTCCCACACGAACAGGCCCTCAGAACATCAAACAAACAGTAGGCCAAAGCGGGGAATGCCAGCCACAGTCATGGTAGAAATTGGCAATAAAAACCCAATTTCTGGGGAGCTATTGCCCTTTTTCCTCTGGATGGCTGCCCTCAAAATTTCATTTAAGTTAGAAAATTCTTCAAAATTTGTTGCCAAAAGCAATACCTGTTTTTAAGATTCTCAGGGAAACTTAGCACACCAGAAAATACACTTTCTGTAGGGGATGCATTCAAAATTGATAGTAAGATATACAAAAGCATCTTTATATCTCTCTCATAGCGAACTACACAAAGCTTCTCAAGCAGCTCTGATTATTTTATGCTGACACACTTTTCATTATCTCACTTAGCCATCTGCTCTATCTCCTGCCTGGAAAACTTGGCTGATTGCATCTATCACGAGTCACAGAGTAGAATTATACACCCGGCAATGAAATAGCTACATTCAACACAAAGCATGGAGTGCAATCTTTTTATCTATACAACAGTATTATCTCTGCTCCCATCCTCAGATGATGGACATGGCATAATAAAGATCAGTTTTGTGAATGTTCACAATCCCATATCAGTGATCTGTTCAGTAGCTTTTTTTCCCTTAATCCTGAAGTTAGCTTTAGTCAGAAAGAAAGAGCAGGTGCGAGGAAGTAAAGGCTCTCCAACCCAGTTTCTTATTAAATTTTAAGCTACACATGGAAGGGAATAGCCTATTGGTATTGTCACTATTGTCCAGAGACCCAGGTAACATTCTGGTGACTGGGGTTCAAATCACACCATAATAGAATTTGCATTCATAAAAATATCTGGAATTAAGAGTCTAATGATGACCATGAAACCTTTATGGATTGCCTGATTCACTAATGGCCTTTAGGTTAGGAAACTTGTCAATCCTACCTGCTCTGGCCTACATGTGACTCCAGACCCTCAACAATATGGTTGTTCTTAACTGCCCTCAGGATTGGTCAGGATGGGAATGAAATGCTGGCCCAGCCATGATGTCTGGATCCAATAAATTAAAAAAAAAACACTCTGGCCAGGATATTTATGCAGTAGAGTTGGTGTGGTGATAATGGAAGTGCTCCGGGTAAGCTATGGGACACTCTCATCCTGCCTGGTAAGGTCCATCAGGCTCTCATAACTATGCCCTGGTGTCTGGGCCTCTACACAGTTGGCTGTGTTCAGATTGGAAGCTGGAGGCCCATGACAGAAGCGTGGGGCCCATGATTTCTCTGCGTACAACCTGCTGCCTGGCCATTACCTTCCACAGTGGTTGGATGAGCATTGTACTCACTTTAACGTTTGAATCGTTGCAGAGTGGGTGTCTATTTTGAGCAGCCCATTCTTTTATTTACCTGTAAAGGCAGTCTGCTTTTTTTTTTCAGTGCAATAGGGCCTACTTTTGTCTCTTGAGCCTTGTGATCCACCCCTTCGTTTGGACGATGAGACCATTCTCTGACCGTAATTTGGCCCATTCGGGAAAAGTCCCCCTGGATAACTGTTCCACACACAGTGTGAGGCTGTGAGCCTCCTTTGACCTCAAAGTCAAAGTCTCAACCCAAAAGTCAATATCCTGTTTCGAAAACTAATGCAGCTCATCAAATTTTGGGAATAGCCATAGACATTCATAGCAATGTCACCTGCACAGAACTAAATTGGAAGTTGTTTTAAACGACCTCTTCAGACATACATCTTGGGACTTGAACCTGGACCTTTTGACCCAGAGGTAGGAGCACTACCACTGTGTGACAATAGCCCTACAACTAAGTTAAAACTCACATACAATCTTTGCATAATCAAACAAATAAAATAGATGTTTTATGTGTTCAATGTTTCGGGCCGTAACCCTTTGTCAGGACTGGGAAGGGGGAGGAGAGCCCAGAAATAAATCGCGGGAGGGGGCTGGGGCTGGGGGGAGTGAACATA
The DNA here is from genome assembly GCA_024137785.1 of Ginglymostoma cirratum. Classification (NCBI taxonomy): domain Eukaryota; kingdom Metazoa; phylum Chordata; class Chondrichthyes; order Orectolobiformes; family Ginglymostomatidae; genus Ginglymostoma; species Ginglymostoma cirratum. The sequence goes on from JAHRHZ010000019.1 coordinate 19,366,884, forward strand.
GGTAGGGGATTCTTGTGGTTGGTCAGTGGGAAGGGTGGAACGGATAGGCGAGTTGGAAGGTGGAAAGTTTGGGAGAGAGAAGATTTTGAAACTCGTGAAGTCAACATTCAGGCCATTGGGCTGTAAGCTCTCTAGGGGAAATATGAAGTTCTGTTTCTCCAGTTTACATTTGGCCTCACTATGACAGTGGAGGAGGCCAAGGATGGACATGTCACCTAGGGAGTGGGAGAGGAAGTTAAAGTGGATGGCAACCAGAAGTTTGGGTTGGTTGGTGCGTGCAGAGTGCAGGTGTCCTCAAACTGGTCCCCGAGTCTGTGTTTGGTCTCTCCGACATAGAGGAGATCACATCGGGAGCAATAGATACATTAGATGAGGTTAGATGAAATGCGAGTAAATCTCTGCTGGGTTTGGGAGGATTGTTTGGGGCCTCGGACAGAGGTGAGAGGGAAGGTGTAGGGTCAGGTGTAGCACCTCCTGTGGTTTTGCAGGGAAAGGTACCAGGTGTGGTGGAAGGGATGATGGTGAGTGTGGAGTCACAGAGTGGACGGTCCCTGCGGAAAGCGGACAAGAGTGGGGAGGAAAATATCTTTTTAGTTGTAGGGTCTGATTGTGGGTGGCAGAAATGTTGGAGGATGACATGTTGTAGGCAGAAGTTGGTGGGGTGGTATGTGAGGACCAAGGGGACTCTACCTTATGCGGAGGCTGTTGAGAAAGAAAACCAAAAGGACTGCAGATGCTGTAAGTCAGGAGCAAAAACAGAAGTATCTGGCGAAGCTCAACAGGTCTGGCAGCAGCTGTGAAGAAAAAAATCAGAATTAATGTTTGGGTCCAGTGACCCTTCCTCAGAACAGTAGCAGAGACCATTGACTCTGGCTTCCAGCATCTGCTGTTCTTACTGTCTCCAAATGAAACAGACACTTTTTCTGTATTGATCTCAAGCAGGTTACAATCTTTGATTGCCTATCCAGGGCCCTAGTCGTGTCTTAATGTGATTGTTTATTTGGCATTTCAACAAACGACAATGTGACGACATGGGGAAGAGAGCACTTGTGCAGTAATACTCAGTATTTATTGAAATCACTCTTGACAACCGCAATAAACAGAGCAAGATAATAGAGCTGAGGGGAATGAGCAAGGCAATATGATTCGATTCGGATTGAAGACAGAAAATGCTGAGAACATCAGCAGATCCAGCAGCATCTGTATGGCAAGAAGGCGAGTATAGAATTTTTGAATTGGACATTTGGATTATTCCAGTGAAAAGCCTTGTATTCTGTACAATTCTATGTGGGTGAAGTTCACTTTCGAAGGGGACACCAACTGGGTCTATGGTTTCAATGAAAAGGAAGGTTGGATGTTGGTGTGTACATAACGGATGACTCATCTTACCCTTGTCTATTTAATCCCCTTGCTGCAGTAGAAGTCCCAACCCTATTTCTTTATCTCTTTTGATAGCACAATCTTTATCTTTGCATCAATGGATATTGAAATGGATTTTAAAGGCTTGCATCAAGAAGAAAACATCAAAGTTATGAAGTTGACTAAACTCAAACAGAAAAATTTCAAAATTACCCTGCAATCTGGAACTGGTGACTCAAAAGAAATCTAATTGATGTAGCAAACTTAGTTCATATTTTTCAATAATTCTAGTTATTTGAAAAAAAAATCAAGTACCAATTATACAAAGACTCAACATTCAGTGGAAGGAAATGAGAACTAATTAGAAATACAGTGGTTGGCATGGTGGAGGAGTATTATTGAGGATTGTAATAAGTTCTGAGCAAGAACATAATTAAAGAAGATTGCAATTGCTCGTACCTTTGGTGCTCCACTGAGCATTGTTCTGCATCATTTGCATTTTTTTGAATCCATCTGGTTAGAATTAATGAAAGGATGCAGACAGACAGATCTCACGGAGCAGAGAATTTGTGAAAAGTAATTTTTCAATGTTTTATTTAAATCCTCATATAAAGCGAATGATGGCTCTGCACATGTATCTAAAAACAATGTTTGGATAAATAGTCTTTCAGCCTCTTTCAGTTCTGAGGAAATGTCACCAGACCCGAAACGGTAACTCTGATTTCTCTTCGCAGATGCTGCCTGACCTGCTGAGCTTTTCCAGCAACTTCTGTTTTTGTTTCAGTCTCTTTGTTTGACTAAGTTTGTGGGCTTTGCAACTCCAAATCAATGATGTATTGTCATGATATTGATAAACATGAGACAAAAATACAGAGGCCTTTTTAGAAATGTATTCAGATTTAACATAATGGAGTGCATGGAACAGAAAGAAAATACCTTGAATTATTTGTCACCCTTCCAATTAAGTAATAGCTTTTAAGATTACGTGGAAGATAACTATTTTCATGGAAATGATTCTTATTTAATAATTTATTGTTCCTTTGTGTAAGGAACATTACTCTGCAGTTTGACATTTTAATCAGTTTTCTTTCTTCCCTTTATATATATATTTTTAGTCATCGCAGATGATACCATAGATTGCAGAGTTAAAGTTGACGTAATGGAGAAGATGATTGTGTATTTTCAGAATCAAAAATAATGCTTTTGCACATATCCCTTGCAAACACCCCTTTGCAGCATATGCAATGCTATCCTTGTACTAATCAGACCTAAATTTTCACTGCTGAAATGTATCTTTTACTTAATTTATGCTGTACCTGTGACCAGGCCAAAGGTACTGGTGTCATTTGTCGAGGTTCCAACCAGAGATTGTTTCGTGGTTGAAACTGAGTACTGTCACCAATCCTCCTTTTAATGCTGAGTTGATGGAACTATCTAATTAGCATTGATATTGGATAAATCACTATTGAATCTTAACAACAAGAGGCACTTAGCTTACACAAACATTTATTGTGTGATGGCAAGAGATGCAAGTTTCATTGTCTATTTAGACATAATTATAAAGACTATCAGGAGTTAGATATAACACATCTGTCCCCAATGTACTAGACTGCTGATTCTCTACCCAAAGGTTGTGTGACATCGTCAGAGTAGGCAGAGCCTAATTTAATCTCCAAAATTAACCCTTTCAGAACTATTACTTTATATAACAATGGGCTATGTTATAAATATGTGAGTATTTAAGACAGACTCACACAACCAGGCTGGACATGGCATGGTGATTGATTTGCAGACATGGCTTGTCCAGTAAAATAATTCAAGTACAAAACAGCATTCAAGCGCAAAGTCATTCCACTTTTTGACTAATCAAATAAACAGGTTACAGCAAGGGAATTTCGTGTTAATGAAAAACTGATGTGTGAACAAAAGAAAAAGGAACTTTCCCCAGAGAACATAGCACCCAAGACTAAATGCATCATCACAACAGTGGTCTGATCTTATAAAACATTTATCAGAATGGGACTTTGAAAATCTTCAGATTGATTCCACTGTCATCAGGAATGTAATGCTCACGTATGCAATTATTTGGGACAAATCAAACCCAGAATCCAGAAAAGGTTTCAGACCAACAGCTGGCTGGTGTATCTGCTTAGGAACTCCATGTTGTGCCAGAAGACAGAAATTTCTTAAAGACTGCTAAGAAATCTTAAACTTGCCAGTTTCTAGTGACTCTTCACCAGACTGGTAATAGTATGAGGAACCATTAAGTCACAACCAGACTTTGGTGCAACAATAGGCTATTTGGTCCTTCAAGTCTCATCTTCCATTTACTAAGATCATGAGTAATCTGTTTGTGGACCTCAACTCCACTTTCTAGCCCAATATAACTCTAGCCTATCAAGAAAGTTTCTAACTGAGCCTTGAATAAATTGAATGACTCAACCTCCACTGCTTTCTGTGGAAAAAAAATTTCCACAGACTTATGGCCCCCTGAGCTTTTATTTATATCTTAAAAGCATCCACGTCTTATTTTAAACCTTGTTACTGGTTCTAGTCTTCCTCACAAAAGGTAACATGCTTCCTATATCCACCCTATTAATTTCCCTGAGGATCTTGCATGCCACAGTAAGGATCACCTTTCATTCTTTTGAACCCCAATGAGTAAAGACTCAATCTTCCATCATAAGTTACGTCATACATCTTAGGAGTGAGTAGCATTAATTTTCTCTGAACTGCTTCTAATGAAATTATATATTTTTTCCAAATAGTGACATGGATGAAATATCCATGAATTTTCATAGTGTCCAGCAACCAAGCTGTGGAGAGGAAAGTTTCAAATACAGCTCTTGTGAAGCTTACAATAAATCCATTTTTTTCCAAGTCTTCTGAAACATAAGCCCTCCAAGAAATATTAAATATGAAGCATTTCCCAATAGTACAAATAATCAATTAAATGAAAATAATAAATTCCACACTAAAGTGCTGTTTCTTTACACTTCTCAAAACAGCAAATACCCGTACCCACATCAGCAACTCGGCAAACCCACTACCAACAGTCCCTCCACTTGATATTTGAGTTCTGAAGAAAGGTCACTGAACCTGAAACTCTGCTTTCTGTCCACAGATGCTGCCCAGGCCCTGCTGAGTTTCTCCAGTAATTCCTGATTTTACTGCAGATTTCCAGCATCCACGGTTCTTTGTGTTTTTTATTCCCATTTTATTTTTGGTGTTTAAGTTAAATCGCTCATGGGCAAAATTTTTGGAAGCTACAAAAGTTGACTCATAAACCATGATCTTCAATTACATGTAATGTCTACCATCTACCATTTTCAGTCCAACGTGGAATGTAGATTTTGTAGAACAATTCTATTTGTATCACTTAGGAGAAGTTAAATGAGTCCGTTTGATCAGATTGCGCAAGGGTTTATACTAGAGAGATTTGACAAATCCTTCAATAAATAACAGACAAATGGCTAAGAGGACTTTTCAAGATGTCTTTATTGATTTTGAGAATGAGATGAAAACATTTTTTAAAAGAACTTAATTAAACAGGGGTCATAGCAAGCCCTGCTTGACAGTATTATAGCATAGGTTTACAAAGATTAGCAGAGGATTGAAATTGTGTTTGCAATGTTAATAATGAATGAATGCACATCAAATGTATTTGTTTAGCCCTTTTTAACAAAGGTTTTATTACTTAATCCCCATTATAAGAGATGACTGACAAATGTGTTCTTATATTTATTGCTAATATCAGACAGTATGATTCTAGTTGCAAAGACTCAGCTGAATTTTCATGAGAGGGCTGAATGGTTCAAGTTGGGAAATTTGTGACACAGGAGATCTGCTTTAATATAAAGGGGCCCCTTCATACACAATATTTTCTGCAGGGAGGTGAGATTGTATGGAGTGAAGCCTGCTGATTCCACAACTAGATTTGACAGAGCTATGGCGCAGGCAAGTTGTTTTAAATAATGTCAGGCCCTCTGGTTCTCTAGCTCTGAGCCCTCACCTCATTTCACCTCACTTCACCACCAGCATTCCAGGATTCTCCATGCCAAGTTATGTCCCCAGCTCTCACCCCTTTCCACTTCCATTTCAATTCATACTTCCATAGTCATTGAGTTTCCACTTTCGATTAATCTCCGGAACTATGTGGAGTTGAGAAAAAAAATTTTCAAATGATCTAATTAAGCTCATGAACCCTTAATACAGAAAAATAATACTTTTGTTCAAGAAAATCACAGAAAGATTTTGAGCTCTGCCAGTTGTCAACCTGCAAAAAATTTCTATTCTGTTACCATATTAAAGACAACTGATCCTTTAATAGCCTCTTTACATAACCAAGAATAGTGTGAATTGAGTACCCCTTCATGCTGCAATAAATGTCTTTGATGTTTTGAAATTCAGCAAGCATTCGTAATGACCTGTCTGACACCCAGCAATGGGAATGTCAACAGTGAACTCTATTTGAAACTGCAGAAACAGATGATAATAGTTTTTCTAACCTTGATCAACTGACCAGTAAATCAAAGAAGACCTTTAATCAAAGATTACAGGGTTAAGGATTCAAATAATTTCCTATCATGACATTTCAGTCAACCATACCCACATTTCAAGCGTACTTATGTCCACTCCATAAATTACTGCTATCTTCGCTTTAGGTTAAGATGCAGGACAGTGAAGATGGGGCCTGAACTAATTTTGATTTGCTCTGTTCATTTTGAGTTTCCTATCAGTCCGATATATGCCCAGCCTCACTCTCTAGTCCCTTGAGTGAAAATAAAATCTTTTAGAAATTGGGGTTAAATTTCTGCAACTGGGTCCCAACCCCCATTTTAAAGTCTCTGGATTCAGCCTGACCATGTGAAAATCTTGGTGAATATCACAAATGTGCAATCTATAAGTTTAATATCAGTATTATGGGAGGGAATGGGCACAATTGTCGTTTATTCTATCTCACCCAGCAGGAAATTAACAGGACCAGGTCAAAAGAACACTTTAGACTAAATTTCCCTTGCTGCAATACAAAATCGGGAATACTATAAAATTCTGCCTGATCTGACACTGCCAATTTCCTGCCAACCAGGTCAGGTTCAAATATATTTCTGTGTAAGCACGCTGAAACAAAGCTGTACTCTCAGGTCAATAGCTAATATATTTGAATGGCAATGGTGGCAGAGGTCAGTATGGTTGAAGTATTTTTCAGATTTTGTTTCAGCTGAGTGAGAATGGTCCAAACTCCATATACAGTGTCCCTTTGAGGATAGGGGACAGGTGGTAGTGAGCTGCCTTGGTTTTATAGTAAAGGCCTGAGCATTGTGGTCTCCAACACATAGACTCTGATCAGCTGGTTGTTTACAGAGTCTCTGACCATCGATCTCGTCACCTACCTGCATTCTGTTGCCATTCACATCTCTGAGAGTCCATCTCACCGTACATATATCAATCATCTTGTCTATGCATGGTCTCTCCTTTTGGAAGCTATTTGGCTAGAGATAAGATCTTTTAACAGGCTTTGACAGCTTATTGCATCAAATTTCAGTTTAGTCCAGATGGACTACCATTGTAGGATAAAATCAGTTTTGTGATGGCAATCCAAACAAATGAATAAGGTCCACTAGGAACTGATATGTGAAAGATTTATATTACACAAGCAGAAATATAGAAGGCCATTCAGCCCATCATGTCCACATAGACTCTCTGCAAGATCGGCTCAGCCAGCCCACACCTCTGCTCATTCCCTGCAGACCTTCAACTTTTTGTTTTCTTCAGTTTCTTATCTAATGGGTCTGTGCAGGACAAATAAAACTTATGGGGAAAGCTGCCACATCCCACATCCAGACTCCAAGCAATGCCCTTGAAACAGATCACGAACATAGAAGTGACATCCTATGCCCCCACACTTGAAAACAGCAGCAACATTCTGGGTGTTCCAGGAGCTTGTTTCCAGAGGGTAACCTTTGGTTTGACCACCAACAGCAAAATAACACTACAAACTGCATAGTGAAGCCTTAATGATGAGTGATAAACTTGGACCATCTAAAAAGAAAGCAAAAATGTTTATTTCCTCATGGAACAGGAAAATGAATTTCTGTTCACAACTGTAAAAAGTAAGGGCATTTTTCACATATATAACCAAAGACGTAAAAAGGTAAAGTTGCAATGGCACCACATAGCGTTAAATTCAAGGATAGTTTTCCTTTGAACAATATGCTTCAAACAAGGAACGTTGACAAGCTGGAGGCTGTTTTGAAAGCTCAACAATCTCTATTTTTCTAAATCAGCAGCAAAAGGTAATGCCTGCACTGAAGCACAATTTCCCATTCGCTGTCCTCTGGCAAAACACAAGAAATCATTCACAGATGGCAAAGTAATTAAAGAAGCAACAACTCTGGCTGTTGGCTTTTTATTCAAAGACTTTCAAAACAAAGAAGAAACAATAACAGCAATCCAGAGCAGGTCGTTCAGTGCTTTCACAGTAGCAAGATGAGTGGAATCTTGCTCCGAAGACATCTTTCATTATCTCCAGAAGGAATCTGAATGCTTCTCACTGCGGTTCAATGAATCCATTGACATGACTGACATAACCCAACTTATTGCTGTTGTGTGCTTTGATCCTGAAAGCCATAACAATTAAAGAGGATCTTCACGTCCTTTTGATCGTTAAGGAGAGAACAAGAAGTGCGGATATCTAAAAGGAATTCAAAAGGTACGTGATTGAGAAAAACTTGCCAATCAAGAAAATAGTTTCTATCACAACTATCACCAGCCGTATTTGGCACAAGTGTGAGCTTTGTTGCATTTTTCAGAAATGATGTTGATTTTCCCTCTCATGTCAAATACCACAGAATGATCCAGCAGCAAGCATTAGCAAGTTAAGTTATGGACTTTTCTCATGTAATGAACGTTGTTGTGAAGGTTGTAAACTTGATTTGAGCAAGAGCCCTTCAGCACAGTTTGTTTGAATCCTTATGCAACAAACTCTATGCTGCCTATGGTAAACTTATTCTCCATGCTGATGTGAGGTGCTTAAATCATAGAGTCATAGATATGTATAGCATGGAAACAGACCCTTCAGTCCAGCCCGTCCATGCTGACCAGATATTCTAATTAATCTAGTTCTATTTGCCAGCATTTTGGCCCATATCCCTCTTAACTCTTCCAATTCCTATACCTATCCAGATGCCTTTTAAGTGTTGTAATTGCCTAAAGTTGCCATTTTTCTTCAATCAAGGAGTGAGGTATGCAGTAAGCAGTCAGGCAGTTCATGGTTGCACAACTTCAGGCTCCTTACAGACTCAACATCAAAACTCAACGAGCTAAACTGTGGACTGCAAGGAAAGAACAGAGACTGAGTGCATATGATTAATGCTGTGAATGCATTCAAATTGAAACTGGGTCTATCATCATCCTCATTTAAAAAAAACGCCAGAGCAGTTCCCAAGTTTGGAGACAAAGACAAAGAAAAAGTGGTTCCACCCGGAAAATGTTTGTGCAGACCCAAGAACATTAGCAGAGGAGTTCAACAGGCAATTGCAGGAGTTAATGTGAGGGAACAAATTATGATGTTTGTTTCGACTCCATTCGTTCGAGTAAACATTGGTGAGTTGGCACCAAATTCCATCAGATATATGATTTACAAAGCAGAGGAGGTGCTATACAGACAATTAATATGCATAATGATATTGAGCTGTAAGATAGATCAAGGGTAAATGCTTTTGTGGGACTCATAACCAGAGAAAACTACCACTTCTATCATCTTATGCTTTTGAAGTGATTGTTTACTTTGCTCCACAAGTCTCTGTGAGACTGTCTTCTCTCAAATGAGGATAATCAAGTCCAAGTAACATACCTGCCTCTCAGATTCCATCTAATGGACTGTGTTTGACTAGCAGCCTGAAACTACAACCAGATTTCAAGGCATGACAGATAATGTGCATTCACACGTGTCATACTGAGACATGGTGAACACAGGACAAATGGAATAATTATTCATAACTTGTTTTAGATTTATATAACATTACAAATATATTGTCTATTCTGTATTTTCTTAGGGGTAGATCTTGGCTTGCACTCAAAATAAAAAAAAGTGATCTTGTGCTTAAAAACATTGGAGACCACTGCCCAAGTACATAACACAGAAATGTGAGGCATCAGATCGAAAAGCTTGGATAGTTACCCAGGTACTGATTATATGAAAGGAAAGGAAAACCTCAGCACTTTTGTGGTTAATAATCTCTTTCATCTCTATTATTTGTTTAATAAAAGTACTATTAAACAATCAAATCCACAGTTATGCAGCAGTTACTTACACAGTACTGCTATGGAAGATTGGGGAAGGAGACTTGATAGTCTCATTTATCATTCTTTTATGCCTTTTGTACTTAGATAGTCTCTGAACAGAGTTCAGAGTGAAAGAAAGATTAATTTAAAGTATCAATTAAAGACACCAAAGGGCTTTTAAATTTAGCTCAGTCAATAAGACTGACATGATTTTGCCAAAATAATACCCTGACAAATCTAACGAGTGTCATCTTCACCAGATGTATTTCTAATCAGTTATTTTCTGTAAATGCCTGACGAATACAGCAAGTGAAGAGGGCACTCCATAGAAAGGATACCTCACAGCTTGCTCTGTTATTACAGTAACATCGCTCTCTCTTTGAAGCATTCTCCTGCTTGATTGAGACTTTGTAACTATGAAACCTACTAAGAGTTTTCAGGTCCTACCAAGGCATCTTCAGGTCAAACCATATCCAACAACTTGCTCTGCTAAGTTTACTCACATTTTGGCAGCAGTGAGAAATTATACCACAGCAACACATTCTGAACATTCTAAAGCAATCAAAAACATTTTAAATAAAAAAACAAAAATACCCTTCTGAAAATAATTCTTACGCCTATCCTTAGTAGGTCCTCTAAAAGATATTCCAGGAACCAGACTCAGATTCATATCTTCACCAAAAAGCTAAGAAGCACTTTCTTAATTGGACCTCTGTATTATGTTTCATTAACATACATTCATTCATTTTTTAGAAATATTTACAGACAAATAGATGAAGAAACAAAGGTGAGAATCTAATCTTTACCCATCTTCAGTGGAGGAAAGGTCATTGGTATTTTATCTTGTGCTTTAAGCCAGTACAGCTACGTGCACGTTGAGACTCTAGACTGGAGTATCTCAGGCTGTGGGTGTCTGCACATATACTGTCACTGAGGCTGTTTGCTTCTTATCTTTAAGTAATGCTCCTGATGTGTTGTAATATTCATTTATTTACATCTGTGTATAGTGGCTCCTTGTGTCACTGACTAGCAACAGCTGTGACTTTCAGTGATGTCCTAACCAGTGTGAGTTGAAAATTTAAGACATTGGCTATCACAGGGCTTCCCAAACTGTGGGTCTTGGCAGCCATTGGTGTCAACTGACAGAATTTGGGGGTCACTAGTCATCAGGGCCAGGTTCATTTGCCAGGTGCAGTGTCATTGGGGATGGTCAGTACCCAAAGCAGCCAATCCAATGCAGACCATCCCCATTGACAGGCTAATCAGCCAACGATTGCTGCTTCCTGAACAACAGCAACCATTGGTCCATTAGAACATGTCAGAATGTCAGTGATGATATTCTCTCTTGCCTGTCTCGTTACCTGCTCTGTCAAAGAGTGCTGGAGCCTGCGTGAGTTTAGTGTGACTGCAAATGGCTCTTCCATTTAACCCCCATTTCCTCCTAACCTCCTGATGTCCACTCCCCAATCCAAATGGCTGCTTGCTCCTGCAAGTGTGAAACAGACAGTATGGGTGATGAAAGTGAGCGAGTGAGAGTACGTGAGTATGTGTGAGAGTATAGTGGGGTCGGAGCGGGAGAGAGCATGGGTAAGTGAGTATCTGTGAAAGACTATGAGTTTGGCAGCAAGTGAGTAGGTGTGACAGTGTATGTGTGAGTGAGTGTGGTAGTGTGAATAAGTGAGATTGTGCAAAACAGTGAGAGAGATAACGTGAATATGAGTGATAGAGAGTGAGAGAGGGTTTGACAAAGTGAGTGAGTGAGTGTGGTGAAGTATGTGCAGCAGAGAGGGAATGAGTGAGAGTGTATGTTAGTGAGTGAATGTGAGAGAAAGATGATATGAAGTGTGACTGAGTGTGATTAACTGAGACAGATCGAAAGAGGAAGGGTGAGAAAGTGAGTATTGAGTGTGAGAGAGTGTGAGAAAGAGACAGAGGGAGATAAGTGACTGAGTGTGTCATATTATGTCTGCCAAATACTGGAGCCCCTCGTCCCCCTCCAACACAACATCTACTCTCACAGCTCTGACTAGTGGGTCCTACCAATGTTCAATCCTCCAAACAAAGGTCACAAAAGAAAATTCTTTAGGAGGCTTATCAGGGCTGTTATTCAATTTTTAAAAAAGCTTTCAAATTAAAATGAAGCAGAGATGTTCATAACAATTTTAAATAGTTGTGGTTGAAGCTTTAAGGGCTTCAAGTGCCTATAGAACTCCATCTTCCAAATCTAGTGGTGATGGCAGTCACCTCCAGTAAAGCAGTTAACTTTTACAATTCACAATAAAAATAACAGCACAAGTGTACAGTTTGTTTCCCATTGGATAATAGAGCTTTAGTAGATCAAATAAGTGCAATTCCTAATCTGTGCTCAATTAACAGGCCTCTGCTGTGGTTGCAGTGCAGGACCTCAGTCTCTCAAAGGTCAGGACAGTAGATGGGTCACCATCTGATAAGCAACTAGATAACTGTAATCAAAAGGATTGTCTGCAAATCCCAAGTGAGGAACGCATTAGTCTTGGAGGTGGAAGGGCCTGCTCCTTGTCTGGTTGGGAAGGATATCAAAGGTTGAAGCAGGGCAAGAAAACTTTAGCCAAAAATGTGGGAAATATCATCTCCATTTCAGAAATAAGTGTCCATTATGTTGTTATGTTTCAGAGCAATAACATTTTTGAGATCCATAGGAACCAATTGCTACATATCTAAAGAAAAATTATCTTTAGATAATTTTGTTTGTGACTGTCACATACAAAACTTTAACTACTGGAATATTCTGATCAACCTTCTTACATGTTGTGTTCCACCATTTCTCTCATCCTTGGATTGGGTTTCTAGACTGTTCTAATGGCAATATTGTACGTTTCTTCTTTCTTGGGATATAGGCGTCGGTGGCAAGGCCGGTATTTGTTGCCATTAGGAACTGGTCTGGAGTCATGTGTTTGCCAGACCATGTAAGGATGGCAGATTCCCTTCCCTAAGGGACACATATTCAGTACTGGTTCCTGTACTTATAGAAGGGTGTTAATGCTCTGGAAGCAGTTCAGAGAACATTTATTGGACCTTCCGCTGAAGGTTCAGAAGAAGTCAGTGGACTCGATACATTAACTCTGCTTTCTCTCCACAGATGCTGCCAGACCTGCTGAGTTTCTCCAACAGTTTCTGTTTCTGTTTACTGGAGGATTGCTTTACAATGAAAGGCCTGTATCCTCTGGAGTTTAGAAAAATTGGAGTTAACTTTGTTGAAACATATAGGATCCTGAGGTGGAACTCGAACAGGTGGATGTGGAAAGGATGTGTTCTGTTGTGAGAGAATTTAGAACCGGGGGTCATAGTTTAAAAATAAGGCGTTGTCAACTGAGGACAGCGAACAGGAAAAACATTTTCTCTCAGAGGGTTGTGAATCTTCAGACTTTCTTTCCTCAAAAGGCCATGGGTACACAGTTTTTGAAATATTTAAGGCAGAGATAGATAGATTTTTGATGACCAAAGAGATGAAGGATTTTCGGGAATATGCAGGAATGTAGAGTTGAGGTTAAAATTGGACCAGCCATGATCTTATTGAATGACAGGGCAGATTCAAGGGGCAGAGCAGCCTACTCTTGTTCTTTCTTTATATGTTCTTATGTTTGTAGGTGGAAATGATGCTCAGATCAGCCATGAGATAAAAGGTACTGCAGATGCTGGAGAATCAGAGATAACAAGGCGTGGGGCTGGATGAACACAGCAGGCCAAGCAGCATCATAGGAGCAGGAAAACTTGACGTTTCGGGCCTAGACCCTTCATCAGAAATCAGAAATCTGAT
>JAHRHZ010000019.1:19380724-19403273 GCA_024137785.1 Ginglymostoma cirratum
ATCAGAAATCTGATTTCTGATGAAGGGTCTAGGCCCGAAACGTCAAGTTTTCCTGCTCCTATGATGCTGCTTGGCCTGCTGTGTTCATCCAGCCCCACGCCTTGTTATCACAGATCAGCCATGGTTTACTTAGGGTGTGAATGGTTTGCTTTTTACCTATATTTCTCTCACACCAGGGAAACCCTTGTTCTTCTTAAAATGGGCTATTTTGTATCGACCTCAGCAAGCAAATATCCCATCAAAAACGTACCCACTCTGACATTGCAGCATTCCTTCAGTACTTCCTGAAAGACTTAGATTGATCAACTGAGCACAACATTCAGCTTGAACCCATAGCTTTTAGTTCCAGAAAAATGCCTGCAAACTGGGCCAAGAATACAAAGAACGTAAAGTATTTACCAATTTTAGTCAGCAATGCATTGGGCTAAGGGCATGATGCTAAATTATGTGCCTTCTGCTTGAGGGTGACATGAATTCATGGACCTCTATTCAACCAGCTCTCCTGAGTCAGTGAAAACAGATAGAGCTTGAATTTCAGCACATTTCTCTAATGCACAGTTCCACCACCATGTGGCAGTTATAAATTACTGCACATTACCAGCTAATGTTTTTATTCCTTCTCAATATATGCCAGAGAAGGAAGCTGTGTCTGCATTTTATTTAAGCTTAAGAACTGTTATTAGCATATCATAGGTCACAAATCAAAACCACCTTCAAAGTGGTCATAACCATAGGGTTAGTGGATAGCAGTTTCTCTTCACAATGATGTTAAAGCTGAGGTGTAGAACACAAGGCCTGACCTAACTGGAAAAAGAAACCAAGAAACAGGAACAGGAATGAGCCACATATGGGCCATCAAACCTACAATACCATTCAGTAAGATCCCGATCTTTTGTCTTATTCCCCCTTTTTTACCCTACTCCTAGATTCCCTGGGTATCCAATAATTTACCAATTTCAACTTTGAATGAACTCAATGGCCAAGCATCAATGGCTCTCAAGGACTCATTCCAAAGAGTGTCCAGCCTCTGAGCGAATAAATTTCTCCCAATTTCAGTCTTAAGTGGACATCCTCTTTTCCTGAGGCTCTGACCCCAAGTTCTAGACTGTCCACCCAGGAGAAACTATCTCTTGACATCCAGGCCACTGCTGGTGCAATAACAATCTGAAGACAAAAACTGCACAGGAGACTGAACGTAGATACAGTTTTGCTGAATGCCTGCATTTAATCCACAAACCCATGACTCTGAAATTCAGCTCAATTGTGCTCTTAACTCTCCACCTCAATTCCTACACTGACCTCTCCACCTTCAGCCTCCTACACCCATCCATGATGTTGAAGGGAAGTTTGATCTTTGAATTAGGCAACTTAAAGCAGACTTTACGGTCGGGGACCCTGAATGTGGAAGTTCTGTGCTTATTTTTCTGACAGATCCAGTTTTTGCTGACGGAAAAAGGGGGCATTGGACAGGGACTACATCAATGCACCCACAGGGCAAGTTTTCAGCAGAAAGTATGTATAATAGGCCAGGTACCCAGCCCACCACCTTCCCATCCACCTTAAAATCACCATATTAACAGAGGGAGTGGTTGGGCATTGAAATTAGCAGATAAGACTGGTACCTCTGGCTACACAATATACAACTTGGAGTGTTTTCTACAGTCACAGTACCCAGCAGTTTATAAAATGGGAACATGACACAAAGAGAAACAAATAACAAGTATGCAACATTAGTAAAAGCCGCATGTTTAGGAAACACTGGTTCATAATTACAATAATAGAGTAAGTTGGAACATTTTAAATGATATTTACACTTGACATGCTCTACTAATAGTAAAATGGGGGAAAGAATTAAATATCTTCAGATGTGCCCCTTACAAAGCAGCCTTGGCAGATTTAAAGATGGAAGCAGTGAAGTGTACAGACAATGAGACACATAAGACCTGATTTGAACCTGAAGTGAATGACCTACTTGGGACTGTGACCATTCGGGTCTAAGGCAGAAGTAACAGAAAGGGGGGCTTGATACCTACAGCTCCCCCACACTCTGCCACAACCCCACCAACTCTTCCACACTGGAATCCCCTGAGGAGCATATAGAAATGATATCAGGCAGGGAGGTTGGTGGGTGAGGGCAAGGTGTGAACGGTACTGGCAGCTATCTGGAATCCAAAGATACAGCCTTGAGCAAGGTGAAACAAGGAAGACCCAAACTGATTGGGGAAGGTCAGATGATTCCTTGCAAACGAGTCCTGCAAAGGTCTATTTTAGCCTGAACTAGTTTCTGTGGCTATATGTGAGTGACCCAAGATTAGGGTTAAAATTGAGTTCTGGTCTGAATCACATCGTGAAATGCTTTGGTAACAAGTATTTTGTATTTAAGTCACAAGTTAGAAATATTTTGTTTCATGATGGTAGAGGTACTTTAAAACTTCATGACAGCAAGTTATGTTTTGGAACTGAATGTCCTCAATGAATCTTATCACTGCATTTTGTATTTTATCCTGATCTTTAAAGATATAGAAATTGAAATTTAGTTTAATGATATCTTATTAGTCGGTCGTCCATGTTCTTGATTTGAGTGAAGCTCAACAATATTTTTTTTCACGTGACTTCCTCTAATTATATCTCATTTTAATTGTTACAAGTCCTGGAAAGTATATGTTATGATGCTAGCTTTGTAGTCAGTAGTGCAAATTGTATAGACAATCATGTAGATTGAGCTATAATTCTACATCATGATGGTTGTACATATTGGCAATAAACCTGTGTTCACAGTTGAAGGAGAGAGACATAGGAATACGAGGGCTGGAGGAGCATTTTGGTATTTACGCTCGAAGTGTGTATATTCAATTCCTGATTGCTTGTTTGAAAATATAGCCAGACTACGCACAACCTTGGAGCTCCTTTTAATCTATATTTGTGTAAATTTGATGCGTCTCCTGAATTGTGGTTGAAAGCTGAGATAACAAGTTGTGGGGCTGGATGAACACAGCAGGCCAAGCAGCATCATGGGAGCAGGAAAGCTTGACGTTTCGGGCCTAGAAGCTGTTGTGTACCTGTTTTAACTAGATGTAGCAAACATCCTGAGCACCAGTGACTGGATTATGCACTGGTTGCTATTCTGATTGAGAACCGTACACTTGGCATTGTAATTTTTTTCTGCTGTCATTGCTTTCTCTCAGTATGCTTGGTTCCTTGTGACATGGGTTGGGAACTAATTGAGCAGTGACAGGCAGTGATTAGGGATAAAGGGAACAATTTGACAGAATGTGACAAGTGGTTTTCCTCAGGGATCTGTACAGAGGACAGTACTTTGTGTGGAGAGTACATGAATGACTTGGTTAAGGAATAGAATTTCAATATTGTGAAACAGGTCATCAAAGGTTTTTCATCCCACTCTCATCAGGACTGATCGCAAGAATGCCGAATTTGTACTGATTTAACAATTGATACCATAGGAGGAAAGAGGTACTAATTGATTAGTAAGTTGATTCTCATTGGTTGAGACATTGCCATGGACAAAACACTAAGAAATCAAAAGTTCCATAAACTCCTGAGTAATTCAGAAAAGCACAAGCTTGAACAGAAACATGCCCCTCCATAACGTGGTTCAAACTTCGCAAGTTTTTTTTAAATTCCCCATGTCAGTGTCAAGTCACTGCCGGCTGCCAATATCAAGTGGCCAAAGTTCTGAGGAAGGATCACCGTACCCAAAATGTTAACTCTATTTTTTCCTTCACAGATGCTGCCAGACCTGCTGAGCTTTCCCAGCAACTTTGTTTTTGTTCAAGTGGCTAAGGTTAAGTGGGAAGGGGTTGGTTAGCTCAGTTGGCTGGATGGCTGATTTGTAATTCATACTGATGCCAACTATGTGGGTTCAATTCCTGCATTGGCTGAGGGCATCATGAAGGCTTACTAAAACTCCTGAGGCTCCCAAGTCTAATGTCCCTCAGCCCAGGCAGCAGGCCATGAAAGGAGATGTTACAGCTAGTTTCCTATCTCCCTTTCATGGTCAGACCTGTCCCTTCATGCACCTGGAATGTCTGCTGGTACATTTGAGAACTTCTGCAACCCAAGGGCAGTGCTGGGGCTGGTGTGGACCATCCCTTATTAGACCAAATTTTAGTTTAAGTTAATAAGTTTCTTTTGATGATGTGATTTTTTTCATTACAGCACCCCTTTATCAGGATGCCATCTGATTGATTAGATAATGTATTTGCTAGTTTTTTATAGGTTTCTCAGAACAGTATAATGAGAGCACAGCTGGAACGGGATAGAGGGAGAATTGTGAGACTATGAACAAGTCAAAAATCTGTCAAGTAAAGACATAGAAGAAATGTAGAAGATAGAAGCAGGAGGCAGCCATTCAGCCCTTCGAGCCTGCTCCGCCATTCTTCACGATAATGGCGATTGTCCAATTCAACAGCCTTATCCTTCCTTCTCCCCATAATCTTTGATCCCATTCACCCCAAGTGCTATATTTAGTCGCCTCTTGAATACATTCAATGTTTTGGCATCAACTATTCCCTTGGTAATGAATTCCACAGGCTCACCACTCTTTGGGTGAAGAAAAGTCTCCTCATCTCTGTCCTCCTAAGTCACCGACAAGCTAAGACCCTGTTAGCAATGCAGACCAATTGGGAGCATGTAATCCCCTGTTGCTTTCTCCATGGGCAACAGCTCAATTAGAGTCAACTTGCTAATCAACCAACACCCTCTACTCTGATAGAATAAATGGTTGGGGGTTGTTAGAAATTTAGCATTCTTGTGTTTGTCCTGATGAGTGTAAGGCAGCTGGCTTCATCGATGTGTTTCTCTTTCTAGCAATATTGAAGTTCTCTTCCACGAAGGGCAACTGTTTGAGTAGACAGTTGTACATAAAATTTTCGGGTAATGTTAAGAAGGCACTGATAAGAAAATGGTTATAGGAAATTGCAATAGGACACCTGCAGCAATGTGAACGGTTTTGGTCTCCTTTTCTAAGGAAACATACTAAAAGCTCTTCTGGTGTAGTGGTATTGTCCCTATCTCTGAGCTTGGAGGCCTGAGTTCACATCTCAGCTGTTTCAGCTGTATGTAATAATATCTCTGAACAGGCAGATTAGAAAATATCTACAATTGCCTTAGATGGGGTGCAATGGATTTTCACAGTGGATTGGTCCCTGGGATGAGGAGGATTTTCCTATGAGGAGACTAGGTCCATATTTCTGAAGATTTATAAGGATGAGAAGTGTTTGATCATGCAGCATAAAAGGCATAAAAAGCTAGACAAGGTAGTGGTGGTGACAATGTTTGCTCTGGGTGGAAGTCTAGAACTTAGGGTCACAATCTCAGAATTAGGGGTCATCCATTCACAATTAGAATGAGAAGAACTTTCTTTACTCAAAATGTTCCGAATTCTTTGTCCAGAGATGCTCAAAACAGACATTAATAGGTTTAAGGGATATGGGGTTAGACTAAAAGGCAAAGTTTCAATTGGGGGAGTGGCCATCATATTACAGAATGGCCGAGCAGGTTTGAGAGACTAAATCTTACATTGTTGTTATATTCTTGAGACATGGACAGAGTACATAAGTACCTGGGAGATACTTGGTGCATTTTGCTGAGGTCATCTCCTAAGAGGTGGAGAAAGGCAATGGGAGTCTTCTTATAGCAAGGGAGTGAGGACAGTGGAAAAGTCATGATCAATACCAACTGCTGTTTGTCCAGGAACAGCTGTGCTAAATGAAATAACTAAAAATATCATGGTAGAGCACATCTGGAAAATACAACTGAAATGTGCCATGCTCCATCAAACACATACGTAGCTTTTAATGAGCCACCATCAACCAGGGCCAGCTGTTCTCATGGTGAAATGTCTTACTCTGCTAGATCAAACTAAAAGCTCATAGACAATAGGCGCAAATAATTACCCCCTTCTATTAGACTGTTTGGTCATAACTTTTTGCTTCATGTAAGATCTGCAGACGATATGCGCTGACTTTCAGTGATAGCCCCTTACCTTGACAACTTTGACTTGAGTCAGCGATACAATCCATCCTTACAGGACTAAGTAAGAGGGTGAATTGGAGCTGATTAGCCTCTTGAGTTTCAGTAATTACAAAGAATTACATTTCATGGAAAGTCTTAATTCACTGGAGTCATTCACTTTCAAACAGGGCCTTGACCCTGTTTCATTCCTTGTCTTGAGGTAAAACATCATTAATCTAAGACGATCATTTCCAATAGAGTGAGCAGGTTAAATTAACCTTACATGTTCTCGATAGAAACAGTGAGGCACTTCCCCATGACACTGAGAGCATGCAGGAAGGTTAGATTGTTAGGCAAGAAAGATATTCAGGGGTAAATAACTCCTGTACAATAGAATTGATTTTCATGTGTCACAAATCATTCTACTTGCTCCACTTAGCCTGAACCAATCGATGAAACACTAATGAGATTTTAACAGTTTTGCAAATGGAGATGCAGTTGGACTGCCACAACCAACTTATACATGCAGCAGGAGGAAGTTGTAGCAAGCTTTATCGGATGTACATGGAGATACCTACTGACTGTTCTACAAAGTGCGCAGTTAGAACATTTTTCTTTTAGCATTTAAAGTTAAATATTGGATTGCTTGTAATTTTCCAGTTACTTCAGAGTTATTTCAACACCTTGCCTCCCTCGGTTTGTTTCACTTTGTCCTGCTCACTTAATTTGGCGCAGAGTTCCATTAGTATTTACTGTCCTTCTGCGCCTCATATCAAGTCTCTGTTTCTATTCTGTTGGTATATGTTGCAGATGTTGGTAGGCTATTAAACCACAGGATGCTCAACACCCACAGACGTACTTTTAGCAGAGATTAGGGATGAAAGTTTGGGACCTTTCTGCTGAATAAGGCTATATACCAGAAAAAACAGTGCACTTATCACTGGAAACCAAGACAATGTTGGAGACCAGAGCTTCAATAATCGACAAAAAATAGCCAACATGATATGTACCAAAGGAGTTAAACATAATTCAGGAGCAGCCTTTAAATGTAAGTTTTGAACACAAGTTAAATGCAATATTAATTCAAATAGATAATCTCATATTTAGAAAGTTAACTATACATTGCAAATGTTTGGGTAATAAGACATTTTAACTTGCATTTGATAGTGATCCTTACAGTACAAGTATCCTCTGGACACCACTTAAAAGCAAAGGTAATTTAGATAATTACATCCATTGCCTTTCATGTGGTGGTGAAATCTTCCCTGTGTATCATTCCCATTCTGTATCAATTGCCGTCATGATATGTGCCACACACTAATCTTAAGATGAAAATTTGAATGCTATGTACTTAATAGAACATAGAACAGTACAGCACAGTTCAGGCCCTTCGACCCACAATGTTGTGCCGACCTATTATCCGACTAAGATCAATCTACCCTGCATACCCTACATTTTACTATCCTCCATGTGCCTATCCAAAGTCGCTTAAAAGCCTCTAAAGTATCTGACTCCACTACCACTGCCAGCAGCGCATTCCACGCGCCCGCCACTCTCTGTGTGAAGAACCAACCTCTGACATCTCCCCTATACCTTCCTCCAATCACCTTAAAATTGTGCCTCCTCGTAATAGTCATTTCCGCCCTGGGAAAAAGTCTCTGACTATCCATTTTTGCAGCAGCAGCGGGAGGGGTGAGAGCGAGGACCAGGGGGCTGCCGAAAGGTAAGTTCTTCATTTTGGCAGTGGAGCTGAGTGGGAGCGGTCAAATTGCGCTCTGGGAAGATGAGTGAACTGATATATTTGGGCAGTGGCTAAACCCGAGACACTAAAAGTGTGGTGTCTCCCACCCATCCTCCTCCTCTAACTGAAAAAAAAGACCCTGTGGTATGTTGATAAGGTAAGGCTTTTCTTTTTCTTTTTTTTATCGTGTGCTGGTAAGTAGAGTGATTGGTAAAATTTTTTTCATTTCATTGATCTATTTTTTGATATTATAGTAGGACTAAGCTAAGCTTAAGAGTAAAAATGGCAGGAGATCCCAGACCCATGTTATGCTCCTCTTGCTCAATGTGGGAGCTCAGGGACACGGCTGATGTCCCTGACTCCTACACGTGCAGGAAGTGTGTCCAGCTGCAGCTCTTGTTAGACCGCATGACGGCTCTGGAGCTGCGGATGGACTCACTTTGGAGCATCCGCGATGCTGAGGATGTCGTGAATAGCACGTCTAGCAAATTGGTCATCCGTAGATTAGGATTGCTGAGGGAGAAAGGGAATGAGTGACCAAAAGGCAGAGAAAAAGCAGGAAGGCAGTGCAGGAGTCCCCTGCGGTCATCTCCCTCCAAAACAGGTAGACCGTTTTGGATACTACTGGGGGAGATGGCTCACCGGGGAAGGCAGCAGTAGCCAGGTTCATGGCACCGTGGCTGGCTCTGCTGTACAGAAGGGTAGGGAAAAGAGTGGAAGGGCTATAGTCATAGGGGATTCAATTGTAAGTGGAGTGGCTAGGCGGTTCTGTGGTCGAAAACGAGACTCCCGAATGGTATGTTGCCTCTCAGGTGCACGGGTCACGGATGTCTCAGATCGACTGCAGGACATTCTGAAAGGGGAGGGTGAACAGCCAGCTGTCGTGGTGCATGTAAGCACCAATGATATAGGTAAAAAACTGGATGAGGTCCTACAAATAGAATTTAGGGAGTTAGGAGCCAAGTTAAAAAGTAGGACCTCAGAGATAGTAATCTCAGGAATGCTACCAGTGCCACATGCTAGTCAGAAATGAAAGAATAGGCAGGATAAATGAGTGGCTTGAGAGATGGTGCAGGAGGGAGGGGTTCAGATTTGTGGGACATTGGGACCAGTTCTGGGGGAGGTGGGACTATTACAAATCGGACGGTCTCTACCTGGGCAGGACTGGAACCAATGTCCTTGGAGGTGCTTTTACTAGCGCTGTTGGGGAGGATTTAACTAATGTGGCAGGGGGATGGGAACCAAATGAGGAGGTTAGTGGACAGTAAGGAGGTAGTAACTAAAGCCTGTAAGGAACTAGATAATGAAGTCAGTGTGACTAAGGGGAAGAGTAGGCAGAGAGCAGATGATGAACACAAAGAGACAGGTGGTCTGAGGTGCATTTGTTTTAATGCGAGGAGTGTAGTAGGTAAGGCAGATGAACTTAGGGCTTGGATTGGTACCTGGGAGTATGATGTTATTGCTATCACTGAGACTTGGTTCAGGGAAGGGCAAGGTTGGCAACTAAATATCCCAGGATATAGATGCTTCAGGCGGGATAGAGAGGGAGGTAAAAGGGGTGGAGGAGTTGCATTATTGGTCAAAGAGGATATCACAGCTGTGCAGAAGGAGGGAACTATGGAGGAGTCGAGCAGCGAGGCAATATGGGCAGAGCTCAGAAATAAGAAGGGTGCGGTAACAATGTTGGGGCTGTACTACAGGCCTCCCAACAGCGAGCGTGAGATAGAGTTAAAAATATGTAGATGGCTTATGGAAAGATGTAGGAGCAACAGGTTGGTGGTGATGGGAGATTTTAATTTTCCCAACACTGACTGGGATTCAGTTAGTGTTAGGGGTTTAGATGGAGATTAATTTGTAAGGAGCATCCAGCAGGGTTTTATAGAGCAGTATGTAAATAGTCCAACTCAGGAAGGGGTCATACTGGACCTGGTGTTGGGGAATGAGCCCGGTCAGGTGGTTGACGTTTCAGTAGGGGATTACTTTGGGAATAGTGATCACAATTCCGTAAGTTTTAGAATACTCATGGACAAAGATGAGAGTGGTCCTAAAGGAAGAGTGCTAAACTGGGGGAAGGCCAACTATAGCAAGATTTGACAGGAGCTGGGGAATGTGGATTGGGAGCAGCTGTTTGAGAGTAAATCCACATTTGATTTGTGGGAGGCTTTTAAAGAGAGGTTGATTAGAGTGCAGGACAGACATGCCCCTGTGAAAATAAGGGATAGAAAGGGCAAGATTAGGGGACCATGGATGACAGGTGAAATTGTGAGACTAGCAAAGAGGAAAAAGGAAGCATACATAAGGTCTACGCAACTGAAAACAGACAAAGCTTTGGAAGAATATCGGGAAAGTAGAACCAATTTGAAACAAGGAATTAAGAGGGCTAAAAGGGGTCATGAAATATCTTTAGCGTTAAGAAAAATCCCAAAGCCTTTTATTCATACATAAGGAGCAAGAGAGTAACTAGAGAAAGGGTTGGCCCACTCAAGGACAAAGGAGGGAAGTTATGCGAGGAGTCAGAGAAAATGAGTGAGATTCTTAATGAGTACTTTGCGTCGGTATTCACCTAGGAGAGGGACATGATGGATGTTGAGGTTAGGGATAGATGTTTGATTACTCTAGGTCAAATTGGCATAAGGAGGGGGGATGTGTTGGGTATTCTAAAAGGCCTCAGGGTGGACAAGTCCCCAGGTCCGGTTGGGATCTATCCCCTGTTACTGAGGGAAGCAAGAGAGGAAATAGTTGGGGCCTTAACAGATATCTTTGCAACATCCTTTAGCAAGGGTGAGGTTCCGGACAACTGGAGAATTGCTAATGTTGTCCCCTTGTTTAAAAAGGGGTAGCAAGGCTAATCCAGGTAATTATAGACCGATGAGCCTGACGTCAGTGGTGGGGAAGCTGCTGGAGAAGATACTGAGGGATAGGATCTATTTACATTTGGAAGAAAATGGGCTTATTAGTGGTAGGCAACATGGTTTTGTGCAGGGAAGGTCATGTCTTACCAACTTGATAGAGTTCTTTGAAGAAGTAACAAAGTTGATAGATGAGGGAAGGGCTGTAGATGTGATATACATGGACTCCAGGAAGGCATTTGATAAGGTTCCCCATGCTATGCTGATGGAGAAAATGAAGTCGCATGGGGTCCAGGCTGTACTAGCTAGATGGATAGAGAACTGGCTGGGCAACAGGAGACAGAGAGTTGGAAGGGAGTTTCTCAAAATGGAGAACTGTGACCAGTGGTGTTCCACAGGGATCCGTGTTGGGACTACTGTTGTTTGTGATATACATAAATGATCTGGAGGAAGGTATGGATGGTCTGATCAGCAAGTTTGCAGATGACACTAAGATTGGTGGAGTAGCAGATAGTGAAGGGGGCTGTCGGAGAATGCAGCAGAATATAGATAGATTGGAGAGTTGGGCAGAGAAATGGCAGATGGAATTCAATCCAGGCAAATGCGAGGTGATGCATTTTGCATGATCTAATTCAAGAGCGAACTATACGATAAATGGAAAAGCCCTGGGGAAAATTGGTTCACAAGAGATCTGGGTGTTACAGTTGTTTCGGACTTTGGTTTGACCACATTTGGAATACTGTGTACAGTTCTGGTCGCCAAATTAACAAAAAGATGTGGATGCTTTGGACAGGGTGCAGATGACGTTCACTAGGATGTTTTCGGGTACGGAGGGCGCTAGCTATGAAGAGAGGGTGAGTAGATTAGGATTATTTACATTAGAAAGACAAAAGTTGAGGGGGGACCTGATTGAGGTCTACAAAATCATGAGAGGTATAGACAGGGTGGATAGCACTCTGTCTGTGCCTCTTGTCATCTTGTAAACCTCTATCAAGTCACCTCTCATCCTTCTTCGCTCCAATGAAAAAAGCCCTAGCTTCCTCAACCTTTCCTCGTAAGACCTGCCCTCCAGTCCAGGCAGCATATTGTCGTGAGCTATCTAGTAACTCTCTTGAGTATTCAGCTTTGAATATGTAAACATCTGTGTGACCCACCAGCTGGTTAAGGTTTCAAGAAGTTGTGCTGCAGAGAGGGAACTCAATGTTTGCTCCCTGATTTGAAAATGGATTTGATTCCAGAGAATTATAATTGGTTTCAGTGACCCAAACAGAAAGAAGGGAAAATCCATCAACAGTTACACTCTTAACTGCTATCCATTCCTGTCAGAAAAGCTTGGGTTGAATTTTATGCTCCCCAGGGGAGGGACGCGAAGTGGGCATGGGTCATACAATTAGATGTTATCCTGTGGGTGCTGTTCCTGACACCTACCTGTGTGCCCATCCCTCCACAACCCTCATTATGATATTACACATGTTGTGGAAGGCGTTTGGAGGCCCACCAGTCCATGAGTCAACTAAAGGGCCCTTGAGTGTTGTCTTCCCTCCCTTGCTGCAATTTGACCTGCACTGGGCAAACATCAGTGCCCATTCTGAGGCCCAGCACAATCTGATTGTAGAAATATGCAATTCTTTCACTTCCAGTCTCCCTTAATATACAGGTTTGAGTCAACCCAGTCTACAAGATGACCCCATTTTTCTGGATCTAAACATCATGTTTTTATGTATGTCTAAGTCGACTTTCTTACCTTCCTTTATCCACCACACATATGCAATTAGTAATTAGCTATAACTTTGTACCCAACAAGTGTATGTATTACTCACCTGTACCTTATACCTGAGAACAAGAAGTCAAACAGGTATTTCAGACTGTATTTTGGAGGCGTGTAGATTTTAAAACAGGCTCACTCTTTGCATTGAATGCTGACCCCTTCTCAAAATGGTAACCAACCAGACCCACTGGTTAGAACTGCAAAACGGAAATTCTCAACTGTTTATCAGTCTTGAATCACAACCTGGAAACCATCCAATGTGCATAGACTTTCTCATTGTACTGCCAAGCACAGTGCTGTTGCTTATTGTGTGTTAGCTGTGTTGGTGTTTGGAAACAAGGGAATGGTCCATAGATAGGATTTAGAAGGAGCTATATGAAAGACCAATTCACAAATAGTGAAGTTAAATTAGTTCTCAGCCAGTAAGATAATTTGAAGATTTTACTAAGGAAGGTAAGGAGTGGTGTGGTATTGGCCAAAAGAAAGGTAGAGGATGAGGATGCCTCAGAGATACCAAGGACAGAATCAATTGCGATCTCAGATGGCGGAGGAGTAGCAGGGCTGAGCCTGGGGCTCGTCTGCTCCCATCTGCTTTCTGTCTGTTTTTTTTTTCCCTTTTCTTTCGTTGTTTCCTTATCTTTAAACCTTTTTGGGGACCTTGGGCGGCTTTGGCACTGCAGCAAGTCTGGGACGTGCGAAGAATGGCAGCAGCCTCCCAGCAGTCAGAAGGGCCAGATGCCCTCATCTCGGCAATCAGAGGAGGTGGCAGAGCAGCATCGGGCAGCGGGAGTGGGCTGTTGCGGTGGCGCTGGTCACGATTCCTCCCTGGCTCCTCTGAACATTCGAAGGCAGTGGCAGCGAAACACCGGCACAGAGAGCAGGGACTTTCACATAACAGCAGCAGCCACCCGGCCATTCCAGCAATTGGTTATGAGGGCTGGGGGTGGGGGTGCCATCAGCGGCAACATTGTGATGGCTCCTTCCAGCATTCGCGGACAGTGGCGTCAGCGGCAGCAGCAAGAGTGCAGCTCCTCCTAGTGATCGGCTGACCTAGACTCCAGGGCATGGCTAGGCCCGGGTCCCTGCATTGGTGGCTGAGCATTCCACACACCTTCATGGAGATAAGACTTTAGACTTTAAGATCTGATTTTTTTTTGTTACCTTTTGTCTCTATTTTCATTATTTCTGTTTTTCTTTAAATTCTGTATTTGTAACCAAGATGGCACCAGAGAATGGCACTTTTCTCTGCTCTCATGCATTCCTATACTTGAGTACATGGGACAATAAAATCTAATTCTAATTCAGCTAGAACTAAGGTACAGAAAGGGTACAATTACATTGCTACATGTTGTCTATAAACCACCAACTAGTGGAAAGGGTTTTAAAGCAACAATGTTTTTTAATTTATTCATGAGACGAGGGCACCACTAGCTATGCCAACATTTATTCCCCTTGTGTAATTGCCCAGAGGGCAGTGAAGAGTCAACCACATTGCTGTGGACCTGGAGTCTCATGTAGGCCAGACTGGAAGTTTTCTTCCCTAAAGGACATTGGTGAGCCAGATTGGTTTTCAGACAATCTACAATGGATACATGGTCATCATTAGACTTCTAATTCCAGATTTTTATTGAATTCAAATTCTACCATCTGCCATGGATGGGATTTGAACCCGGGCCCCCAGGACATTACCTGGGTCTCTGAATTAATAGTCCAGTAATACCACTCGGCCATCCCCTCTCCTCAATCTACAGAGTTATTACAGAGATGCCAATATTATAGAGTATTTAGAATGGGAGACTTCAATTACACCAATATAATTGCATGCAGGAGAGCTTCGGACAGTAGTATGTGTCCAGTCCAACAACAACAATAAAATTTGTTGGACCTTCTTGAAAATGAGGTGATCAAGGTGTCAGTTAGGGACTATTTAGGAGAAAGTAATCATTGTATCATAAGGTTCAGGATGAATGTGGTGAATGACATGCAACAATCCAAGGTGAGAAAAATCAATTAGTGGAGAGCTGACTCTAACGGGGCAAGATTGGAACTGGGCAGGATTGACTGAAATAAGAGGTTGCCAAAAAAAAATCAGTAACTGAACAATGAAATGGCTAGGGTACAGTCAAGGTTTCAGATGGGAAAGATAGGACATGACAAAAGAAATCAAAATTAAGATGAAGAAAAAGCATGTTGATGACAGGTGTCAGGTGGAAAATAAAATTGAGAACCGAGTGGAATATCTAAGATTCAGGAAAAGAGATGAAAAAGCTAAGAATAGTAGCAAAGAGGAATTATAAGAAAAGACTGGCAGGTAACTGGCAAAGTTGTCTCAATGTCTTCAATCTGGATATAATTAGTAAAAGAGTGGTAAAATAAGGAGTACAGTCAAATAGGGACCAAAATTGTGTTTACACAGGATGGCAAAAGGCATGGTTGAGGTATGAACTGAATATTTTGTGCATGTCTTTACAAAACATGGAGATACTACCCAGACCACAGTGACGGAGAAGGGAACTCAGTTATTCGAAGTGTTCAACATTGATAGAACACAACTGTTGGATAGACGCTTGGTACTTAAAATTGATATGGCAATCGGACTGTCTCTAGGTTTTGTCTCCTAGGATTTTGAAGGAAAGTGACAGTGAAAATTGCCTGGCAATCATCTTTCAGTCTCCCCTAGATTCAATGGAGGCTCAAGAAAACTCAAAAATTGCAACATGACAGCATTGTTTTTGAAAGATTGTATAGGTAAGCCCAGGAATTACTGACCAATCCATTCAACTTCAGTGTGGGGAAGCTTCTGGAGACAATTATTAGAACTGAATTAGTGGTCACTTGATTAGGAAATATCAGCATGGATTTTTAATGGGGAAATCATGTTTAATTAACCTGCTGAGGTTATTTGAGGAGAAATCAGAACCACTCAATGAGAATGACACTGTTGATGTAGTGTATATGGACTTCCAGAAGACATCTGATATAGTGTCACACAGCAGATCTCTGGGTAAAATTACAGGCTGTGGAATAAAAAAAGTTAGAAACGAGAGATAACAAGGTGTGGGGCTGGATGAACACAGCAGGCCAAGCAGCATCATAGGAGCAAGAAAACTTGACGTTTCGGGCCAAGACCCTTCATCAGAAATGGGGAAGGGGAAGAGGGTTCTGAAATAAATAGGGAGAGAGGGGGAGGCGGATAGAGGATGGATAGAGGAGAGGATAGGTGGAGAGGAGGCAGACAAGTCGAAGAGGCGGGGATGGAGTCAGTAAAGGTGAGTGTAGGTGGGGGGGTAGGGAGGAGATAGGTCAGTCCAGGGAGGACGGACAGGTCAAGGGGGCGGGATGAGGTTAGTAGGTAGGAGATGGGGGTGTGGCTTGAGGTGGGAGGAGGGGATAGGTGAGAGGAAGAACAGGTTAGGGAGGCAGGGACAAGCTGGGCTGGTTTTGGTATGCGGGTGGGGGAGGGGAGATTTTGAAGCTTGTGAAAGCTTGTGAAATGGTATCCACATTGATACCATTGGGCTGCAGGGTTCCCAGGCTGAATATGCTTTGCTGTTCCTGCAGCCTTCGGGTGGCATCACTGTGGCATTGCAGGAGGCCCAGGATGGACACGTCGTCTGAGGAATGGGAGGGGGAGTTGAAATGGTTCACGACTGGGAGGTGCAGTTGTTTGTTGCGAACTGAGCGCAGGTGTTCTGCAAAGCGGTCCCCAAGCCTCCGCTTGGTTTCCCCGATATAGAGGAAGCCACAACGGGTACAGCGGATGCGGTATACCCCATTGGCAGATGTGCAGGTGAACCTCTGCCTGATGTGGAAAGTCTTCTTGGGGTGTGGGATTGGGGTGAGGGAGGAGGTGTGGGGGCAGGTGTAGCACTTCCTGCGGTTGCAGGGAAAAGTGCTGGGTGTGGTGGGGCTGGAGGGGAGTGTGGAGCGGACAAGGGAGTCGTGGAGGGAGTGGTCCCTCCGGAAGGCAGATAAGGGTGGGGAGGGAAAAATGTCTTTGGTGGTGGGGTCTGATTGCAGATGGCGGAAGTGTCGGAGGATGATGCGTTGGATCCGGAGGTTGGTGGTGTGGTACGTGAGGACGAGGAGGATTCTTTTTTGTTTATTATTGCGGGACGGGGCGTGAGGGATGTGTTACGGGAGATGTGGGAGACACGGTCGAGGGCGTTCTCGACCACTGTGGGGGGGAATTTGCGGTCCTTGAAGAATGAGGACATCTGAGATGTACGAGAGTGGAATGTCATCCTGGGAGCAGATGCGGCGGAGGCGAAGGAATTGGGAATAGGGGATGGCATTTTTGCAGAAAGGTGGGTGGGAGGAGGTGTATTCCAGGTAGCTGTGGGAGCCAGTGGGCTTGAAATGGACATCAGTTTCTAGGTGGTTACCCAAGATGGAGACAGAGAGGTCCAGGAAGGAGAGAGAAGTGTTGGAGATGGTCCAGGTGAACTTCAGGTTGGGGTGGAAGGTGTTGGTGAAGTGGATGAACTGTTCGAGTTCCACGTGGGAGCACGAGGCGGCACTGATGCAGTCATCAATGTAACGGAGGAATATGGATACAAAATTGGCTGAATGAGATGAAATGGAGAGAAATGATCAATGAATATTTTTCAGGCTGGAGGAAGGTTTTTGTAGAGCACCGTAAGGGTCAGTATTGGGGTCCTTACTTTTCTTGATATATATGAATGACCTAGATCTTGTTCTGCACAAGACACAAAACTTTGAAGAATTGTAAACTGTGAGGAGGACAGTGTAGAACTCCAAAAAGACATTGACAAGTTGGTGGAGTGGGTGGGTAGGTGGCAGATGTGTTTCAGTGCGGAGAAGTGTGAGGTCATGCACTTTGGTAGGAAGAACATTGAAAGATAATTTAAAATAAAAGGTACAATTCTAAAGAAGATTCAGGAGGAGAAACACCTGGCTGTATATGTGCACAGATTATTGAAATTAGCAAGACAGTGGAGAGTGCAGTTAATAAATCATATAATATTCTTGGCTTTGTTAATCGTGGCATAGAGTACAAGAAAAAGAGGGTGGTATTGAATTTATATAAGAAATTTGTCACACACCAGCTGAAGTGCAGTGCAGAGCACTGGGTTCCAAATTACAGGAAAGATATGAATGCATTGGAGAAAATGCAGAAGCAATTTATAATAATGGTTCCAGTGATGAGAAACTTGGTGATGAAGGCGGATTGAAGAAGTTGGGACTGTTCTACTTGGAGTGAAGAAGGCTGAGGGGAGATTTGATAGAGGTTTTCAAAATCTTGAGTGGTCTAGGTAGAGTAGATAGAGGTAGACAGAGAGAAAGCATGTTTAACGTTTTGGATCCAACGACCCACACTCTGAAGAGATTGGCACTAGGTAATGATGTTCATTCGAAGAATCAGTGCAGGTACGATGGGCCAAATAGTCTCCTTCTGCGCTGCAAGCCAAAAAAAAAGTTGTGTTGTTTTTCTCAGTGCAACGAACCCCAAATCAATGCAGACTGTGAAACTTTAAGCGTAATTGATATCTGTTGAGTTAGGTAATCATTCTAAGGATTTGGTGTTCATGTTACATTGGCTCCACCAAGGGGCAGAGACAGAAATTACGCTGTTCCTGGCCAGGGCACCCTGGCTCCACTCACATCCAAGCACAGTGGCTAGCCCCAACCCGAAAACAGTGGGTACCCTGGAGCCCAGGCCCCATTTACTGGACCCGAATGAGCTGGTCTACTCTTGTCCCGAGCCTGGATCCACCCATGCTCCTGATGACACACTCAGTCTGTAGGTGGAGACAAAGAGTACGATAGTAGCTTTCAGACAGAGCTGATATATCACACCAGCTCCCTGAGGTCGTTGTAATTTTGCCTGACCAAACGTAGTTGCATTTATTGTTCTCATGTATTAAACCTTGTTATCTAAAAACAATACCTCTTCTGTAGATACTCTATGCTGCTGTATCCTCTAACGCTAATCATTTGATAGACCCAAGGCAAAGCAAAAACAACTAAGGATAGATGGCAGCAAACTACCTCAAACAACTCAAGTTATTGCCACATTCTGGTAGAGACGGCAAAGACCAGAAGTAGTCATCTAGGAAAATACCATAATTTTTTTGTGCAAATCTAGTTTTCATAATCTTTTAAACTTGTTTATCTTCCATCCCAACCCCACTTCTATTAAAGTGGCCGACAGACAGGATAGTTCTGGTAAACCAAGTTTAACCGCCCTCTTATTTTCCTCCTCCTCCTCCATCGCATTCATTTCTTTTCTTCTTCTCTTTCTCCTTCCTCCCCTTTTCTTCTCCTTCTTCCTCCGGCTTCTCCCATCTTCTTTGCTTTTGGTCGATCTCTCTTCTTCATTTCCTCCTGTCAATCACCAATTCATCTTCCAATCTAGCAATCAGAAATTGTTAAACAATTGACCTGAACTCCATAATGTGAGTTTTGTGAACTTTGTGTCATCTGGGTGGTGCTCAACTGAAGTACAGTGAAATTAACAACTACACATAAGATAATTTCATACTGACCTCTGTCAAAAGATTACGTCTTATTTCAAATAGCATTTAAACCTCGTTGTTCACTGTTCTTCTTATAATTCTTAATATTTCCTTTGCATAACCGTAACTTCAGCTCGCAATTCCTAAACTCTACTTTATTACTACAAACCTCTGTTTATAATACCAAGGTAGAGTGACATGGTGGCTCAGTAGTTAACGCTGCTGCGTGAGAGCTCTATGGACCAGGGTTCAATTTCACCCTCTGGTGACTGTCTTTGTGGGGTTTGCACATAGTGTCTGTGTGGGTTTTCTCCCACAGTCCAAAGGCATGCAGGCTTGGTGGATTGGCCATGCTAAATTGCCCTTGGTGTCCAGGGACACGCACGCTATGTTGATTAGCCATGTGAAATGTTGGGTTACAGGGATAGGCTAGGGAGGTGTAGAGATCTGAGTGGGATGCTGTTTGGAGGGTGAGTTTGGACTTGATGGCTGAACGGCCTGCTTCCACACTGTAGGGATCTTAAGATAATCACATTGTACTTTGTGTTTGAAAAAGAAGTACCCCTGGTACAATAGTCAACCATTTTCTGTCACAAGAAAGCTCTACCATAACTTTGTATTTCAGGGAAGGTGCTTCAAACAACTCTAGGCCAACCTTTTGGACAGATACAGGCTCCAGGCATCACCTGTTCCTGGAGGAAGCTGCATGTTGTTAAGTGTTCCACAGCACATCACTGTACCTGCTATCTCTACTGTATGTGGTTCAGAGAAAAAGTTGTTCGAGTAGTTCACTGCCACCATCCTCCCTCGTTAACACGGTGTCCAAAGCTTGTCTAATTGATCAGTGGTTCGGTACACTCCACCATAGACTCTTTACAGAAAAGACTCTGTTCTTTGTCCGCAAGAATTGTATGATTACAGTAAGGACAGCTACATTACTCATCAGGCAGTATTAGCAGGACTTTTGGGAGCCATACATATTATATCTGCTCCCTATGAAGGCTAGTGTAGGAATTATTGTTTCCACCCACAAATTTTGTGTGAAATCAACGGAATGGTTGGAGCTCAATATAACCTGAGCATTAATGGCTTCAGAAACATTGCTTTATACTGCAGACACCATCATTAAAAAAAACTAGATAGGACCAGCTTATTTGGCTCATCAAACTTGCTCTGCTATTCTGTAAGATCATGTATGATATGACTGGCGAGAAGGTGGAATGGTAATAATATCACTGGACTGGTTTTCTAGGTACCCATAATTAAGCTGTGGGTACATGAGTTAGAATTGATAAACAAACCACTATCAATTGCTGTAAAACTCCATTTGGCTCACTAGTGTCCCTTAGGGAAGGACATTTGCCATCTTTACTTGGTCTGGCCTACATCCCAGAGAGAAACCTCAATTAAGTTGCTGTGTGACACACACTGGTGTGACTCAGCTTGTATACCTTAACATGGAGGTCCACAATGTTCATTTCCATGTATTACAGAAGGTTTTTTACTGTTTCTTCACTCTGGAATGTGATAGCGAAGCCACCAGCAATGTGGTTGACTCTTACCTGCCCTCTGAAATGACCAGCAAGGCCAATTAGTTCAAGAGCAGTTGGGGACAGTGCCTTGCTAGCTATGCCTGCCTCCTGTGAAAGAACTTCATACCTTAGCTTTGAATATACTCAATGATCTAGCCTCTACCCACCTTTTAGGAAACGAATTCCAAACATTAACGACCATCAGGAAGAGGAAATTCCTCCTCATCTCTATCTTCAATAACAGACCCCTTAATTTTAAACAGTGGCTACTAATTTTACTTTCCCCTATGAGGGGAAACGTCTTCTGAGCATTTACCTTGCCAATCACCATGAGAATCTTAGTTGTTTAAATAAGATTGCCTTTCATTCCTCCAAAAAGAAAACTCCAACCATCTCAATCTTTCCTGAAAGATAATCTCTTCATCCCAGGAATCAAACTAGTGAACATGCTCTGAACAGTTTTCAATACAAGTTTGTCCTTTTTTGAGTAAAGGAACAAAAACTGGACACATAACCGAGGTGTTATCTCACCAATGCTTTGTACGCATGTACTATGATTTCCATACTTTTATACTTCATTCCTCTTAAAGGCCAATGTTCCCTTTATCTTCCTAATTACTTGCTTTTCTTGTGTGCCAGCTTCTTTTATTGCTATGGAAGGCAATCTAAATCCATCTCTACCATTACATTCTGCAATCTGCCTCCATCTCAGAGATATTATTCTTTCCTCTTCTTCCTGCCAAAGTGAACAATGTCACATTTTTCCCATGTTATATTGCATCTATCAAGTTTTTGGCCATTAACTCAATCAGCTGCATCCCTGTGCATTTGAATCCTCCTATCTGTTTCCTACCCATCTTTATGTTATCAGCAAATTTTATTACAATACTGTCAGTTTCCTCACATCAACCTTTAATGTAAATCATATCTCTTTGGACCCCAACCTTTATCACTGCAGCACTCCACTAGTCACAAGTTTACATCCTAAAAATAACCCATTTGTCCAAACACTGTTTCCTATAAATAAAATAATTTTCTACAGGGTCTGAGAACATTCAGTAGAACTGACAGCATCAGTGGAGAAACAGTGTTAAGGGGTGAAAGCATTTTGGAGCCTGAATAACATGGACCATGGCAAGATTTGCAGCAGAGGTTTTGAGAGGCCTATCTTAGTGTCAAGAGCAGTTCTTGGCATCTTTCATTCATGTTGAGCAACGTGACACGTTTCTCAGTATGCAACAACAAGTTACCATTTAAGGGAGGGTTATAGCTTATAAAACACCTCACTAATGGCACAGCTTAGCTTATTAATATTCATCTTCCTATCTTAAAAACACATCAAACAACTAGACATTGAGAATTCTGGCCATGGAAGATGGAAAGGGTACCTGACACCTTCAGTTTACAGTTTCTTTAAAGGAATTTGAGAGGTGACTTGATAGAAATTTATAAAATAATGAGAGGTACAGATAGAGTTGACGGTAGTTGTTTTTTTCTCTAAGATGGGGAATTTCAAGACTCGGAGACACATTTTTAAGGTGAGAGAAAAGAGATTTATAAAAGACATAAGAGGCAATTTTTTTTACACAGACGGTGGTTTGCATGTGGATGAACTTTCTGATAAAGTGGTCGATGAAGGTAGAATTATGATGTTTAAAGGGCATTTGGGTGAATATGTGAATAGGAAAGGTTTGGAGGAATATGGGCCAGGAGCAGGCAGGTGGGACTAGTTTAGTTTGAGATTATATTTGGCATGGGCTGGTTGGACCGAAAGGTCTGTTGCCATGCTGTATGACTCTATGACTCCATGATTCTACAACATCCATCTTTTACATCAGCCACCAGTATCTCAGGGCCTGCTCCATGGGCACTGGCCACATGCATCCCCATATCTAGGGGCATTGGCATGTGACAAACGGTAGCCTTCAAAAACCTGTATGGAACATCTCCAGTCTACTTACAGGACATTTTTGCATTTCAGTGCTGCACCTTAGGCTGCATTGGCAACTGTCATGAGATAAAAGGTACTGCAGATGCTGGAGAATCCGAGATAACAAGGTGTGGGGCTGGATGAACACAGCAGGCCAAGCAGCATCATAGGAGCAGGAAAGCTTGATGTTTTGGGCCTAGCCCCTTCATCAGAAATCAGATTTCTAGATGTCCTATGATGCTGCTTGGCCTGCTGTGTTCATCCAGCCCCACACCTT
>JAHRHZ010000019.1:19403673-19470168 GCA_024137785.1 Ginglymostoma cirratum
GCCAAGCAGCATCATAGGAGCAGGAAAGCTTGATGTTTTGGGCCTAGCCCCTTCATCAGAAATCAGATTTCTAGATGTCCTATGATGCTGCTTGGCCTGCTGTGTTCATCCAGCCCCACACCTTGTTATCTTGGCAACTGTCATTGTTATTTGGCATTAAGACACTGTACATCAGGGACAAACACCCAGCTCATGAGACTGGCCCTGGCTGCATCTCCAGGCTCTACATTTGCTCTCAACGTACTCACTCTGAGCCCACCTGGGTGCTCGCAGTGTCCCTGCTTTGCATTGCATTGCCTTGCCTTCTTACGCTTTGCCCCCTCAGTCAGGCCTATCAGCCTCACAGTATTGTCATATTGTCCTGATGTTTAAAACAAAAACAGAAAGATTGAAATTGCTATTACCAAGTCTCAGTTGAATCAAGAGAGATAGCCTTTGCTCAGGAGGTCTCAGCACAGTAAGTCAAGGGCAGCCACTGATACCAGGCCAGGGCTTGGACATGGTCAATCATCAACTTGGGGTGATCAGAGTCAGGATGCTGTCCACACAAGGGAGGAGGAGCCAATTGTCAACACCACACCACCCTTCTTGATTTCTTTCTGCCTTATTGTGGACTGTTTGATTCCTGGAATGAGAGAGACAGGGAGGGTTAACTGGGCAGCACCGTTGTTCCCGTTGGTGAAATTGGGGATGTGTCCCGAGTGAGTGAGTAGGTGGCACAGAGCGCATGCAGGATTAGTGTCGTCAGGTGTTTGGGTAGGTTACAGTGAACAGGGGAAGATGTTTCAGGCAATAGCGAGAGTGGTCGAGCATGAGCCTTGGTGGCAGCTGGGTGCAGCAGCAGAGATAGAATGAGCGTAAGGTAGCAGAGAGAAGATTTTGGCACTTACACTGGCAGAGTGGGGAAGATCGTTGGCCTTCTTCCAATATTGCTTTGTGTTCCCTCAAACATTTGAGACTACACTGACCAGGATGGCGTCCTCTTGGACCAGGCTCGCATGGTCTGGTGGCATGGTTTCATCTTCTGATGCCAGAGGGAGAAGACATCCTATCTCTCCACCACCCCATCCAGCAGGAGCCCCAGATCTCTGCCCACAAAGCAGAATTTCCCTTGACGGCCATGTCTAGGGCAAATGTCAGGAGCTGTTCATGTAACTCCAGATTAACAACTGCCTTCTAAAGATGGCACCAACATCAGGGATGCTGCACCA
Organism: Ginglymostoma cirratum; assembly: GCA_024137785.1. Classification (NCBI taxonomy): domain Eukaryota; kingdom Metazoa; phylum Chordata; class Chondrichthyes; order Orectolobiformes; family Ginglymostomatidae; genus Ginglymostoma; species Ginglymostoma cirratum. Next base: position 19,404,885 of record JAHRHZ010000019.1, read on the forward strand.
GCATCAGTGACGTCCTGGCAGTGGACAGTTATTCCAGGTTCTATGTGTGGTGAGATGGGGATGGAATTGGACGAGAACAACACTAAGGCGAGGATAGGTAGTTGATGAGGAAAGTTTAGTTAGATATGATGAGAAAACATGTTTGGTCTCCCAGTAAAAAAAGACTCTCCAAAAGAGCTCAACACGACGAGCGCTTAGCCGAAAAACGTTAATGTTCAGCTCAATGCATTTTTAATTAACTATGAAGCTTCTTTGAAGTTGTGAGGTCAAATTTGAGTCATAGACACCTCAAGACACTTGATAACCAGCAGATTATCAAATTCTTATCTCCTTCCAGAAGATGAAGCCATGCCACCAGACCATGCCAGCCTGGTCCAAGAGGAAGCCATCCTGGTCAGTGTAATCTCAAATGTTTGAGGGAACACAAAAGGGATTGCAAATGTTGTGCCCTTGTTCAAGAAGGGCAGTAGAGATGACCCAGGTAATTATAGACCAGTGAGCCTTACATCTGTTGTGGGAAAAGTTTTGGAAAGGATTGTAAGAGATAGGATTTATAATCATCTAGCAAGCAACAATTTGATTGGAGATCGTCCACATGGATTCGTCAAGGGCAGGTCGTGTCTCACAAACCTCATTGAGTTTTTTGAGAAGGTGACCAAGCACCTGGATGAGGGTAGGGCAGTTGACGTGGTGTACATGGACTTCAGTAAAGCCTTTGATAAGTTCCACATGGTAGGCTATTGGAACAAATGCGGAGGCATGGGATTGAGGGAGATTTAGCAGTTTGGATTAGAAACCGGCTTTCTAAAAGAAGCCAAAGAGTGGTGGTTGATGGAAAATATTCAGCCTGGAGTCCGGTTACGAGTGGTGTGCCACAAGGATCTGTTTTGGGACCACTGCTGTTTGTCATTTTTATAAATGACTTGGACGCAGACATAGGTGGATGGGTTAGTAAGTTTGCAGATGACACTAAAGTCGGTGGAGTGGTGGACAGTGTGGAAGAGTGTTGCAAGTTGCAGGGAGACTTGGATAAACTGCAGAATTGGGCTGAAAGGTGGCAAATGGAGTTCAATGCAGATAAATGTGAGGTGATGCACTTTGGGAAGAATAATAGGAAGGCAGAATACTGGGTCAATGGAAAGATTCTTGGTAGTGTGGATGTGCAGAGGGATCTTGGTGTCCAGGTACATAGATCCCTGAAAGTTGCCACCCAGGTTGATAGTGCTGTTAAGAAGGCATACGGTGTGTTAGGTTTCATTGGTAGAGGGATTGAGTTCCGGAGCCATGATGTCATGCTGCAACTGTACAAAACGCTAGTGCGGACTCACTTGGAATATTGTGTACAGTTCTGGTCACCCCATTACAGGAAGGATGTGGAAGCATTGGAAAAGGTGCAGAGGAGATTTACCAGGATGTTGCCTGGTCTGGAGCGAAGGTCTTATGAGGAAAGGCTGAGGGACTTGGGTCTGTTCTCATTGGAGAGAAGAAGGCTAAGAGGGGATTTAATAGAGACCTACAAAATGATCAGAGGATTAGATAGGGTGGACAGTGAGAGTCTTTTTCCTAGGATGATGACATCGGCTAGTACGAGGAGGCATAGCTGCAAATTGAGGGGTGATAGATTTAAGACAGATGTCAGAGGCAGGTTCTTTCTTCAGAGAGTGGTAAGGGTGTGGAATGCCCTGCCTGCCAATGTAGTTAACTCAGCCACATTAGGGGCATTTAAACAGTCCTTGGGTAAGCATATGGATGACGATGGGATAGTGTAGGGGCATGGGCTTAGATTAGTTCACAGGGCGGCGCAACATCGAGGGCCGAAGGGCCTGTTCTGCGCTGTATTGTTCTACGTTCTATGTTCTATGTTCCTGTTTTTGAGATCTTTCTGTGCGCAAATTGGTTGACGTGTTTACTGCATTACAGCAGTGACTAATTTCAAAAATACTTCAAACATGCAATGGAAATTCTGAGGTCATGAAAGGTGCTTTTTCAATAGCACTTCTTCAAACCTGATCACCTGATATAGTTTTCAGGCAGGCTTTTAAATGGTCCTCCAGTACTCTTGGCCAAACTACAAAAACCAGAGTTCTACTCTGTTGTGTGATCCAATTATAATCTCTGCAAGAAATGGTTTGGACCACCTCCTTGTGGCCAGTCTCAGCGAGACTCAGTGAGGTTGCACCTATTTCATGACCAAGTCAAAAATTTTCCCTCTCCACTCTCACTCCTTCTGATTTACAGTGAATTAGATCCAGTCCCTCAAAAAGTTTCTGAATTTATTTTCTCCATGTTGTTCACTGGGGCAAAGTATAAGTTCATAGCTCAAAGGGGAAATATGTCATAAAAAAACCCTTTAGATTGTAAAGCACAATCTCTCGCTCTCATATTTACCACAAATACTGATTGTTGCCAAAGCACAAATACATTAATCGTAATCGGGTAAATATTTGAACAGTATAATTTGTCCCTTGTGCCAGTTCCTTTTCTGTAATGTTGATGTTCTACAGTAGTAAAGTATAGACCATAGTGAATGCTGTAACCTAGCTGCTGCTACCAGATATAAATGAAGGATTCTGGATTCTTCATGTAGGATTTATTAAACAACAACTGATCCGGTCTGATATCAACAAGAATGAGATTTAGTTGTAATTCTAGATACACTGGCTGAGATCTTCCTAATGTTCAGCCTTAACATCAATCATCAACCTATACACTGTGTCCAGATTTTGTAGAGGATTTCCATCATCTCAGGATGATAACTGCGTACATGGTGTTCCAAAACAGCCTATCTTCCTTAATTGCTTAACTGAATGAAAAGTCCTCCAAGATATTCCATTGCAGTTCATTGAGAGCAGTCTTTTTAGTGTGACTATATATTCTCTTTTTATGGGGCTTTCTAGACTCCTTAGACTATAAGTCCTAGGAGCAAAAGGAAGCCATTCAGCACATCGAATCTAATCCACTGTTCAATGATAATCTTCAACTCCACTTTCCTGCCTTTTCCCTTTACCCTTTAATTCCTTGACTGATTCAATGTCTATCTCAGCCATCAATATAATGAACAATGCCTTGTATCCTTGAGGGAAGTTCTGAAAGGATTGCAGGAGTACAGCAACCTGAGAGAATATGTGCATAAGTCATCAAAGGTGTCTGGGCAGGTTGAGAGACTATAAACTGAGGCACTGTGTACAAAAGCAAGGAAGTTTTGTTAAACTGGATAGAACACTGGTTCAGCCTCAAATATTCTGGGCACTTGAGGAAAGACATAAAAGCATTTGAGTAGCTTCAGAAAAGATTAATGAAATTCATTCTCGGGATGAGGAAGCTCAATCACCTTGATAGACTGGCAAAGAAAAGGTTGAGACTAGATTTCCTAGACGGATTCAAAAGCATAAGGGCTACAGTAGCTCAGGAATAGCTGCCGCCATTTGGTGGAAGGATTAAGAATCGGTTGGCACAACTTTCAGGTACTTGGTTAAAGAAATTGAGACATCAGCAGGTGTTAGGATCTAGAATACACTTCTTAAGAGTGTGTAAGTAGATTTAATCTGAGGAATCAAGGGGAAATTTGATTATTATCTTTTTGTTTGTCTTAAAATTCATTCATGGAATCTGGGGTCGCTGGTTGGCCAGCATTTACTGCCCATCCCTAGGTGTTCTTGAGAAGGTGGTGGTGAGCTGCTTCCTTGAACTGTCCATGAGCTGATGGTAGACCAATAATGCTGCTCCAGTGGCAATTCCAGAACCTGGACCCAATGATTTATATTTCCAAGTCAGGATGGTGAGTGGCTTGGAGGGGAGCTTGTAGGTGGTGATGTTCCCCTGTATCTGCTGACTTTGTCCTTCCTGATGGGAGTGCTCATGGGTTTGGAAGGTGCATTCCTGAGGAGCCTTGGTCCACTTCTGCAGTGCATTGTGGAGATGGCACAGCTTTAAGATGTGGAAAGGAAGAGTGTGTATGACTACGTGAGAAGACAGGAGAGTGGCAACAAGACAATTGTTCCTTCAGAGAGGCAGCACAGACACAGCCAACCAAATGTCCTCCTTCAGTGCTGTAACCATATAATGAAGTTTAGGTCAGAAGTAAGGAGAGGTGGATAGGAGCAACAAATTGTGATATGTCACACAATTAGTATGAGGTATACATTTAAAACACACTCATGATATAATGAAGACATCATAACCTTTGACCTGAGGGCATAACTTTCTCCAAATTTAGCATGACATGTTGATGAAAACTACCAATCATTTGTAACTGGATAACTTAATATTAGCCCAGATGCTGAAGCACTTGGCACAAAGGAAGATGTTTATGGTGGTTGAGGTCAGCCATCTCAGCTCCGGGACATCTCTGCAGGAGTTCCTCAAAGTAGTGCCCAACCGTCTTCAGCTGCTCCATCAATGTCTTTCCTTCCGTCACAAAGTCAGAAGTAGGCACGTTCGTCAATGGTTGAAAAATCTTCAGCACCATTTCTGACTTAGACAATTTGCAGGTTTGGACAGGTAGCCACACATGTTCCAGGCAATGATAATCTCCAGCAGGGAGAATCCAACCATCACTCTTTGACATTCAGTGATATTCTCCCACCATCAACATCTTGTGGGGGGGGTCACCATTGACCAGAAACTGAACCAAACTAGTCATCTAAATAGCATGGCTTCTAAAGCAGGTCAGAGATTTGAAATCCTGCTGTAAGTAACTCACCTCCTGACTCCCAAAAACCTGTCCCAACAAGTCAGGGGTGTGATGGAATATTCCCTACTTGCCTGGATGAGTATAGCTCCAACAATACTTAGGAAGCTTGATACAATCTGAAACAAAGCAGCCTACTTGATTGGCACCACATCCACAAACATTCAGTCTTTCTATCACTAACATTCAGTTGCAGCAGTGTGTGCCATTTGCACAATCTGTAGAAAATCACCAAGGCTCATAGAACATAGAACATAGAATATTACAGCGCAGTACAGGCCCTTCGGCCCTCAATGTTGCGCCGACCTGTGAAACCAATCTGAAGCCTTAGACAGCACCTTCCAAATCCACAACCAGCTAGATGGACAAGAGTTGACAGATACAAGGGAACACTATCATCTGCAAGTTTCCCTCCAAGATGATCACCAACCTGACTTGGAATATTTTTGGCTTTCCTTCAGCGGCACTGGGTCAAAATTCTAGAGCTCCCTCCTTGATTACATTATGACTGCACCTACAGCTCATGGACTGTAATAGTTTAAGAAGGCGGCTCACCACTACCTTCTTGTGGGCAGCTAACAATGGGCAATAAATAGTGTCATATCCAGCAAGGCCCACTTCCCATAAGTGAATAAAAGAAAAGCATGTGTGATTGCAGTATATGTATGTATCAGCACTTGTAACGAACAGCTACTGAATATTCTCGTACCATGTTATTCATGTCTAGTTCTTCCATTGCACGATTGCTGCATGAATTACAAATGACATGTGGGAGGCAAAATCCACACCATGGTGGTGGTTCAAAAGTGGCAAAAAGACTGGGCAATGTGTGAACTAATGGTTGGCTCTGCCAGTCAGTCTGAGTGTGCAATAGTTTAAGCTTTTGGATCGGGGATGTGAGCGATATGACCAAAAAAAAGGTCAAATTTAACAGCAGAATATTGTGCAGGTAGATAGCTGTCAGTACATAAAAGCATTAATGATCCAACTATGATTATGAATTGTTTAGTGCAGAGCCTTTACCTTGACTTGAGTCCATAACTGCTTAAAAAACAAAGAATTCTCTTTTTAAAACAGCCTTGTCGAAACCAATTTGTTATCTAGTGTTACAAGACGAGCTCCTGCAGCACAACAACTGGGGGTTGTAACAATTATTGCCTGCAGCTATGAAGCTTGAATAACTCTGGTATTTAAAAACTGCTTGAGAATAATATAAGAAGTTAGTGATAGAAGCCCTCCAGTGCAGTCCATTTAAGCTAATCAGCCTGCGTAAATCAGGGGACAAAAGCAATGCAGCCTCTCAAGCAAATTGGCCTGCTGCATTTTCAGTTCATTAACGTGCAGAACTGATTCTTGTTTGGAGTGATATTTATCCCATCCATCGGTTTGTAATTGATAGTGTAATCAGATGGACCTAGGCCTCAAAGTAAGAGAATACTAAAATCACATTATATGTGATAGTGCTTTGTTTCAATGCATATACTACTTCAACACTGTGCCAATTAACAGCAGACCAGAGTTTAAAACTACTGCCTGAATAAGCCCATCCATGTGAGGCAGCCATCAGCAGAAGGATTCAGAGAAGATTAAAAGGATGAGTAGTTGGCTATTAAGCCGTATATCTGCAGAAATGATTCTTCTGATCTCCATGGGTGTACAAGCAAAGTGAGATTTGAGACAAAAGCGTAAACTTTGTCTAAGAGAGTGGTAGGAGTGTGGAACGCACCACCAGGGGTGGTGGTGGAGGCTGATACGACAGGGGCATTTAAGAAGCTTTTAGATAAACACATGAATATGCAGGAAATGGAGGGGCATGGACCAAGGGCAAGCAGAAGGGATTAGTTTAATTTGGTATCATGTTCAGCACGGCATTGTGGACCAAAGGGCCCATTCCTGTGCTTTTCTATGTTCTATATAAACTGACTGACATCTATCAGGCTTGGGAGATTGGATAAATAGGAGAGAATTTGAGGAATTTGTTGTACAAGGATGTAAGGTTCTGAAAGGATTAATGTTGAGGAATGCCTTAAGCACCCACCACTATGATGATGTCATGTCGACTTGAGGACAGAACAGTTAACATTGCAAAGGAATGAGATTGAATATCTGGTCCTCCACAAAGTTTCTATAACAACGTCTATCACATCTGTTCCATAGGCCTACAGCATTTGAAATACAAACAAGAAATAGACATTTGGACTATTTTGTTGCAAAGAATACGCAGTTTTTTTTTCATTCCAGTTCAAGGGGAATGTAGAGCTGGGTGATGGCTTATTTAAAGTATGGCCATCAGGAATCATGTGGGAAAACCCACAAAAGTAACTGATTTCATTTTGTAAAGCACTAAGGAAATAGGATCATTTATGAAATTCACAGATGGCAGAATTTGCCCAGACAAGCCACGAGAAAAGGTGCAGCCTTTGATTATAAACACAAAACGTGGCAATCTTCCATCTTATTTGCAAAAAAACAGAAAACCTTTGTTTTGACTGTAGAAACTTGGAAAATTCTCTGGTTTAGCACAGTACACAGCAACAGCATGGCTATAACAGCAAACTTAAAAAGCATTTAAAACAAGGGAAATAAAGAATCACATTAGAAAGAAATGGCCACAGAAATAGCACCATTAGATAGATTACAGTCAAACTCTAACCCTAACCTATTGAGGTAAAATGGGAAACCATCTCATGTTGAGAAGCCTTCAGGCAGTTGAAAATATTCACTGTTATTGCACAACAGCAAAAATGACGAAAAACAAAGAAAAAGCTGCACTGGGCATGGGGAAGCAAGTGGTGAGCTGGAACCACCAGGTACCCGCTCCGACTTTCATGTTGGGAATTGTCACCTTCTGAAATAACTGCACAGAGGCCAGTGTCCCATCACCAATTCACCCTTTATTTACATGTGCATCATACATGGGCGCTGACCAACCAGCTCCAAGCCAGTTCCCAGACTGAGGAGACCTTCTGAATCTCCTGTTTATATCTGTCAGCCAGGGCCCTCTGACTGACCCAGGTCAACAACCCCAACCAAGGATCGCAGAGTCAATAAGACCCACCTGGCCCTGGTTCCAATCACTAAACTGTCTAGTTCTGATCCAGTGAGTGAGAAAATAGGAAACTGAGGCAAGATTTGGCATTAATAACAAGTAAATGCACGGAAATAGGTTTCACACTACGCTCACTGTCTCATCATTCAAAACTGGCTTGCAGAATTGGACTTCTTTCTCTTGGCATCAGGACTCTCATTTGTCCAATCTTGTCGTATTTTCCCCTGAGTCCAAGCCATTCGGGCCTGGGAAAATTGAGCCTAATGTCTGTCACAGCAGTGTAACTCATATATAACTGCTATTAGATGATAGATTATTTCATGTTTAAAACAGGAGCCTCGCTGATGTTACTGATCCAGCCAGGAATACCCACATGCAGTGAAGAAATAGGAGAGAAAAGATGACCAATTTGTTTCTCCTACCACGCTAGACCAAGTAGATCCTGTAGATTCCTAACCTGGAAGAGTGTCATGGCAGCAAATCTATCTCGGTTCTGAAAAGTTAACTCTACTTTCTCTCCACAGATGCTGCCAAACCAGCAGAGGTTCTGAGCAATTTCTGGTTTTGTTTTAGTACAGAGTTTGTAAAACATAATGTCCAATAGTTATAGGTTCCTTATACAACAGAACCGGCAAATCTGATGAGCCAAATCATGTTTCTCCTGTAAAATATGATCCAAGCATAAAATACTGCAGAACCAGAAATACAAACAAAGCTGAAAAACCCTTAGCAAAGTCAGACAGCAACTGTGGAGAGAGAAACAGAGTAAACGTTTCAGGTTGCTGATCGTTTAGCGGTCTATCTTTTACTTGGTCTTCGTTCTTCACTTGCTACGGTCATCGTGAATGTACTCAGGGCAATACACTGCATAGAAAATCCGAACAGTTGCTTATTTTTCCCTTCTCTCTTGAATTCATTGCTCTTCTGCCTGTCTCGGGTTGGGAAGGCTAGTCATGTGTCATTTATACATTTAGTTTTGGCTTTGTTAGCGTAGACTGAAATCCACGGTTGCTATGAAACAGGAGCCAGAGATGTTTCATTTAGCTTTTATTAAGTTGGATAGCCTAAAGGTTTGTGGATGTGATCCGGTTCTCACTACTGCTCAAATTCAATAGTGATTTCAAATATCCACTGCAGATAGTACTCTTTGAAGAAAAATTGAGTTTATTTACTCAAAATTGATAGTTAAAGGGGGCCGATTTTCATCCACTACTCAGTCCATTACTTGGTGAGAGTAGGGTGACATTGGTAGGAAAATTGGCGAGACTCACATTACTACCAATATCTTGTGACCTTTGACGCCATCCTCAAAACAAGTGGCCTGCTGCCTTGAAATGGGAGAGCTTCATATCAGTGTGGAGGAACTAACTGCAATGATCGCAGAATTACATGTGGTGCTGCTGACATAGCCAACAAATATGTGTACCTATGCGGTGAGAGGTACACTGTAGTTTTCAATGGCTTGACATTTCAAATTATCCGTCTCAATGTTGCTGATTTATTCTGAATGTCAACCCACAAGTGATGCCATCAGCTGAAACTCACACAAATAGTAATATCAGACTGTCTAACAGATCATTGAGGGGTGCAACCACATTTTCTCAAGAAAGCTGAGATACTCAGGTGTGGGTCTGCAAAACTGAACTCCAGAGTGAGTTCTAAGTAAAGTAATCATAATCCCTGAAAACCATGGGGCTGCTCTCTCATAAGAGATGATTGATGGTAAGGGTCCACCACTCTTCAGGTGAGGGGCAAGGTCGTGAGGACCTTCATGGTGACTTTAGCTGGCATGGGATTTGAACCCACACTATTACAGTCACTCTACATTATAAGCCAGCCAATCAGCCCCAGAGGTGCCAACAGTATTGCAAGTTCAAGCAGGCACTTGTTGACTTTATTAATTTTAGAAGATTATCTTCTCAACCCAACGTGTCATTTTGCAAGAAACAAAAAATTGTTCGGGTGATTGACCGTGTGAAGGTTAGGGTTTGGATATAAATAGATTGGTTAGATGGGCAGATCAGCCAAAGATGGAATCTTACTCTGATAACCAAGAGGTGATGTACTTTGGAAAAAGGAATAAGACAAGGGAATACTCAATGAATGCCAGGAAGTTCAGACAAACTGAGGGAACTTGGGAGATGCTTCAGATCCCTGAAGGTGGCAGGACAGGTTGTTAGGGTAGGTAACAAAGCATACAGGACGTTTGCCTTAATCAGTCATGGCATAGATTATAAGTGCAGGGGGGTCATGTTTGAGCTGTGTAGAACTTTGGTCAGGCCACATCTGAAGTACTGCATGCAGTTCTGGTCGCTGCACTGTAGGAAGGATGTGATTGCACTGGAGGGGGTGCAAAGGCGATTCACCAGGAAGTTACCTGGGATTCAGCATTTCAGAGAGGCTAGGTAAATCACCTTGTTTTCGTTGGAGTAGAGTAGGTTGAGGGGGGGACCTGATAGATGTGTACAAGTTTGTGAGGGGCTTGGGCAGGGTGAATAGAAAGCAGCTGTACCCTTAGTCAAAGGAGCAATAACAATGGGCTTAATTTTAAAGTGGAAGGTAGGAGGGTTAGATAACATTCAAGGAAAAAGTTGGTGGGAATCTGGAATGCACTGCCTGGGAGGGTAGTTGAGGCAGGAAACCTCTGAACCATTAAAAAGTACTTGGATGAGCACTTGAAGTGCCACAACATCCAAGGCTATTGGTCAAGGGCTGGAACATGGGTCTAGTATCGATCATGGTGTGTTTTTTGGTAGTACGGACTTGATGGGCTGAATGACCTCTTCTGTCCTGTATGATCCTATGATTCTATGATCCTACTCTACCAGATAGATATAAAATACCAATTGTCAAACTACTATTTTGACTAAAAATATCAAGTAATAACATTTTGGCTCATTAGCAAAACTCCCTCCATGATATTTCAATATCATTCTCCACTCCATTCAAATTTGACTGAATATGCTGGCAAATTAAGAGTCTTTGACTTGGCTAATGTTTGCCATGCAATGAAAAAGACTTCAATCTTGCGACAGAAATCCTTCAAAGTGATCTAGCCCTGGTCAGCATTTATCGCTCAATCAACACCATTAAAACAGATTATCTGATCACTATCACGTTGGTATTTATGGTACCTCACTGCACACAAACTGCCTGCTGTGTTTCCTGTATTACAAAAGCAGCTACAGTTCAAGAGCACTTTGTCATATTTACAGTGAAGCCATTTATATGAAGATGATTTTTACACAGAGACAGGCTATTCAGCCCAACAGCCCATGCTAGTGATTGTGCTCAGCTCCAATCTCATCTATTCTTTTCTCATCTAGATCTACCATTGTAGCCGTCCATTAAAGATTGTCCAAGAAGTAGGATGTGTAGATTCCTGAAAACAAATGTATCTTGGGTACTCAAGGAACAACATTATCAATGAAACTCAAATATGGGGGGTCATGATAAAAGAAAAAGCAAAATCATCTCCTCGGCACCTTCTCAGGTGCTCATACCGTGCCTATTTTGTAAATTTCTGCTTTCTATTGGAAACTCTGGATCAATAGCTTAATTCCAGTTTGAAAGGACTTTATGATTGGCTTCTTGTCTCTACATTTCCACCCTCCCTGGCCAAATTTGCAATGCTAATAATACTAACACCGTATTAGTTACCGTAACTGGAAGTCACTGGTATTACCTTGAATGATACTTTTTGGCAAACCTTTATGCTTCAGTATCTTTTTACCAGGAGGCATTGGGGTGGGTTGACATTCTTTTTTCCCACAGATACATACAAGTTCAAATTATTTCAATGCTCTGATTGCTGTCGTTTTCCCATTCTTTAAACATCACTCTCAGTGACTGTGTGATTATCTCAAAATCCCTGCATATAACACTCATCAGAATTTGGGCTGAATTTTAACCAGGGCATATTGCTCAACACAACCCTCCTGCCATCCTCACTCTCATTTCTCAGGAAAGTCAGTTCCAAACAGGCAGGCTCCAAAGTGGCTGCTCTTTGGCAGTAACGCGCTGCAAAAAGTCTGAAGTAGCTGAGACTCAGACTTCCTGCCCCCACCCCATTTAAGCAAAGGATGACCCACTGTCAAAAGCTGCTGGCCAATCTGATTGGCCAGTTTCAGCAGCCCCAGAACTGGGCAGTGGGTACCACTCTCAGCTATGATCGAATGGTGGAGCAGACCCGATGGGCTGAATGGCCCAATTCTTTTCCTGTAATTTGTCCTCTGGTCACTGGGGCTTCAAGTAGCTCCACGGAAAAGAAGAATGACACGGAGAGTGAGGTGCAGGCATTTAAGAAAGGAGACAAGCCTTCCTAGAGAGGAAAGGTCAGGGGCAGTGGGCAGGAGCAGGGAACGGATTTTGATGGTCAAGTAGGAAGGTATAAAGTCAGGGTGTACAATCTCGGGATGCCCTTAATATGTGCGGAGCAAAGTGGGAAACCCCTTTCTTCCCACATTTCACCAAGATCGAAGGAGAAAAAGCCCTGAACCAGCTGTCCATTTTTAATACATTCTGGAATGTGAAGCATGGTGCTTATTAACCAGGTCAGCGACCTAGCAATTATCTTTCTTTCGAAATTTTTTGACATGTGCCCAGCTACTATTTTTATGGGGAAGAGGTCATGTTGGATTTGAAGGTGGTGGGCTAGCTGTCAAATATACATGCCCCTTTCTTAACATATGAGGAACATTTGAGGACTCTGGGACTATACTCAATGGAGTTTAGAAGGATGAGGGGGGATCTAATTGAAACTTACAGAATACTGAATGGCCTGGGCAGAGTGAATATTGGGAAGATGCTTCCATTGGTAGGAGAGACTAGGACCCGAGGGCACAGCCTTAGAGTAAAGGGAAGACATTTTAGAACGGAGACAAAGAGAAACTTCTACAGCCAGAGAGTGGTGAATTTATGGAATTCACTGCCACAGAAGGCTGTGGAGGCCAGGTCATTGAGTACATTTAAGACTGTGATAGACAGGTTCTTGATTATCAAGGGGATTAAGGGTTACAGGGAGATAGCGGGAGAATGAGGTTGAGGAATTTATCAGCCATGATTCAATGGCAGAGCAGACTCGATGGGCCGAATGGCCTAATTTCTGCTCCTATGTCTTATGGTCTTATGGTCTCTCACTCCAACTCCCAACCTGTACCAGCAATGTGGTGGGATGTATAATCTAGCCCCTTAAATTTCAACAGAGACAAAAAAGTGCATATTTGGAAATAACCACTTGCCATTCTGGCCGCCCCTTATTCCCTCTTAAATGATGTAACAGGGTGGAATGCTGGTATGGGATGGGTGAGCAGAATAACAAGGCATCTAATCCACCACTGCCTGTTTAAAGCCCCATCACACGATATAATGACCTCCAGTGTAAATTCAGGACTCTTTAAATTGACGAGGAATGATGTGAATAATTTTAATTGCGTCAACCAGAGTTAACTTTAAGTTCACAGTTATATCTATAGCTTACCTATAGTGTAACTTATTTTGATGTTAATTACTTTCTAATTTACGGGAGTGCTTTATGAAGCCTTACGTTAAAAAGCTATGTGTTCTTTGAAAATGAAAAGACCAAAAAGTGTGCAGATCTATTGGCTAGTTAGAATAGCTTAGCTAATTTTAGGGTTTGAATGAAGATTTGTAGCTCGGGTGCTGATTGTAGATGTTGGTGTGTTCACCGAGCTGGGAGGTTCGATAGCAGACGTTTCATCCCCTTACTAGGTGACATCCTCAGTGCTGTGGAGCCTCCTGTAAAGCACTGTTGCCTTGTGCCAGTTTGAATTTATATGGTCTGGCTTTTGCTGCTTCTGGCAGGTGCCAGTTCCAGCTGTGCATTGTAATGGCTCTGCCGAGAACCCCATCACACAAATTAGCAAAGGAACTACAACAAAAGCTTAAACAGTAGTTCAAGGCACTCCATACAATCAACACAAGAATTCCTGGACAACATGAAGAGCACAAAAATAGACAAAGAAGAAGTGATAGTCTCGTTCGATGTAACAACATTGTTTACAGCAATCGACAGAAACCTAGCGAAAGAAACTATATCCAACCAACTAGACAAACACAACAGAAGACAGAACAAGGAACAGATCAAGAAACACTGCACACTTAAGCTGCGGAACTTATGCTTAATAACCCACTTTACATTCAATGGCAGGATATACAAGCAGATGTATCACCCATCTTTGGACTGATAGCTGAGACAGTCAGCGGCATGGTGGCTCAGTAGTTAGCACTGCTGCCTCACGGGGCAGAGACCTCGGGTCAATCCCAGCCTCCAGTGACTGTCTGTGTGGAGCTTGTGCATTCTCTCCAAGTCTACGTGGGTTTCCTCCCACAGTCCAAAGATGTGCAGGTGAGGTGGATTGGCCATGCTAAATTGCCCATTGTGTTTAGGGTGGGGAAATGCAGGGATAGGATAGGGGATGGGTCTGGATGGGATGCCCTTTGGAGGGGGTGGTGTGGACTTGATGGGCCAAATGGCCTGCTTCTACACTGTGGGGATTCTATGATTCATGCAAAGACTGGAACAAACAGCCCTCCTACAGATCTAACCCAAGCACTGGATCAGATACATGGACAACATTTTGTCATTATAAAAAGAACAGAAATTGAGAACCCCCACCAACTCACCAACACCACACTCACAGGAATCAAATTTACAACAGAGGAGTAAAACAACAGCAAACTCCCATTCCCGGACATGATGGTGTAAAGAAAAGAGAACGGTGACTTCACTACAAAAGCAAGCAGGAAATCCACACCTACTGACCAGGTATTAAACTACCACCACAACCAGCCCAACTCACACAAGAGGACCCGCGTTAGGACCCTGATCAAAAGGGCCACTACACACTGCAGCACACCCGATCTGCAGAAGCAAGAAGAAGAACACCTCTACAAGACCTTTATCAGGAATGGATACGCCAACAGACAACACAACCAGGGCACACCAAAACCTGAAATAACAGCCACCATACCATATATAAAAAAAACCTCAGAATTGACAGCCAGGCTACTCAGCCTGCTAGGAATCATGACAGCACACAAACCGGCAGCCACACTAAGACAGCAACTGACCAGGGTTAAGGAATCAATAGATACCATGGACAGGACGAATATGGTTTACAAGATACCATGCAGAGACTGCATAATATACTGCGTGGGACAAACAGGTAGACAACTAGAAACCCACATCCATGAACGCCAGCCAGCAACTAGACGACACAACCAGATGTCCTTGTCCAATACACACAGACAAGAAAAACCACACTTTAACTGAGACAACACTACTATCATAGGACAAGCCAAACAGAAGACAGCCAAGGAATTCTTGGAGGCTTGGCATTCGTCCACGGATTCCATCAACAAACACATTGAGGTAGTCCTGATATACTGACCATTACAATGCACAGCCAGAACCGGCACCTACCAGAAGCAGCAAAAACCGGATTATATAAATTCGAACCAGCACAAGACAACGGCACTTCACAGGAGGCATCACAGCACTGAGGATGTCACCTAGTAAGGAGAAGAAACATCTGCATCAAACCCCCCAGCTCGGCAAACACGCCAACATCTACAGCTAACTCTTGGCATCTGAAGGGCTCCTACAACTGTTAATGAAAAGAAACATCTTGTCAGTATTAGCCTGCAAACGTCTACAATGATCCGAGCAGCTGGACAACAGAACACAATGTGGGCTGCCGCTATACCAATTTGTTGAAGATGTTCTGACAGTTTGTGATTACACTGTAAATATGAAATTGATTGAAGACTCTGCTTACTCCCATACACTGAACCATTATCAAACACAATGGGTAGAATCTTTTTGAAGGGCTACAGTCTTGTCAGCTGGCTTGAGAGCTGGTAAGTGACCCATGCTGCCTCCTCTAGACAAGGCCTGATGAACCAAATGTCAATAAGGCAATAGCAAGAATCATAGGTCAGCCTGGAAGCAAGATCAACCAGTGAAACCACCCCCCACCCCACCCCCACACCACCACCCAGCAAGAGTTGCTGGCCAAGCAGACGCTGGGGTAGATCTCAGATCTCAGCAGCACCATGAGGAAAGCTGTGGCCACTGGTGGAATGGCATCCCAGATTCCCAAGAATGTGGAGCACCCAAGACTAAAAATAGGTGGGTTGTCAGTAGCTGGTTTCTTATATCGGAGGATGGCAGGGAGAGCAATTTGGGGCAGGGGGGCTCGGATGCATGGATGGAAGCAAGGGCAGAAGCTTGGGTCGCAGGTGGTACCCCTGCCAGATATCAAATCTCCTGATTTTAGCACTGAGTATATTTATTCAAGGAGAACCCAACCCAAGTTCACAATCAACCTGCATTAGCTACCCATCAGTCAAGCTGCATATTGGCGAGCACCCTGGAAGCTGGGTTAATTCTCGTGGTGACAGGTTGAGGGCCTTAAGTAGTTTTTAATTGGCCTCCGAAAGGCTAAAATGGTGGAAATGTCAACTATGTGACTTCTTGTCCAGAATTTAGTTCTGATGGAGGGTGAGAAAGTGGTAACGTTTGGGTACATTACCACCCCAGTTCATCGATTGATCATCCCACCTCCAAGATTGCCACCCTAACATTATGGTCTCCGACTGTAGTTGTTGTTCTCATCAGCATGCCTCCCTGAATACCTCTAATTTA
Organism: Ginglymostoma cirratum; assembly: GCA_024137785.1. Lineage (NCBI taxonomy): Eukaryota > Metazoa > Chordata > Chondrichthyes > Orectolobiformes > Ginglymostomatidae > Ginglymostoma > Ginglymostoma cirratum. Next base: position 19,421,292 of record JAHRHZ010000019.1, read on the forward strand.
TATGTCAGAGACTTTGCTGTTAGTAATTCATTACAACTCTGTGTGATATGGGAGCTACACACTCACTACTTGTATGAAAGAGGTGATGACTGAAATCCCCATGTGTATGGGACAAGCATGGGTCAAAAGTTAGTCATGTGGCTGTCACCTTGTGCTCACTCTGATGGATGCATTCTGAGCAGCAAACGAAGCCCACACTCCAGTGGCTTTCATTAACATGCAGGAGCCATGGTCAAGTAACATCGCCCACATCTTGACGTTATTTTATCTTTAGGCCGCACACAATGTCAATCACACTCGCAGAAGCTTGCCTCCAGGGTAATGATGTTGTCAAAGACTAATAGAAAGTGGGATTGATGATCCTGCTATCAGATAAAGTTCTCCTGCTCCAGCAAGCTCAATCAATGGGAATCTTGATCCACAGATTCAGCATTATCTAATACCATAGATTGTGGTGTATAAGGTAAATTCCTGAAGCCTTGAAAAACATCCGTCCAAAAACGGGGGTTGACTTATTGATATTTTCTCATCCATCTGTTCAGAGATGTTATTACACACTACTAGTGCAGGTAGGATTTGAATTCAGTATTCCTAGCTCAGAGGTAGGGACATTACCAAGGCACGATAAGAGCCTAAAGGGAAACTTATATGTCGTGTGTAAAGTGTGATCAGCTGGTGATGGTGTAGATAGTCAACATTTTGAAATATGAAGAAAAATAACGCTGGTAACATAAATTAACTCCAGGTGACACAGGTTATTGATCGACATAATTCTAAAAGGATGTTTTTAAGCACAAACAAAAATATGTCAGCATTCAACATGAAGGGTTCACAAAGATCATTCTGATTCACGTTGTGAAGGTACCATTGTCAAAACCTTATTCTGGATCAGATTCCCCACTTTTGGCGTTAGGATCATTCCTCCACAACAAATCACCTTCCTGCCCATCCACTGAGTATTCCACACTTTTTAAATGATTTGCTGGCATTTTGTGTGCTAATAGAACCCCAAGATTTTATGTCAAAACCACACAAAATATCAAGTGAGACAGCACTCAAGGTTTCATTTGGATAAAGGTTTTTCTCTGTTAACCTTTCACGTATCCATTGTTAACGTGATCCTTGAATGGTGCGTGTAGGTACACATCCAAAGGCATCTCTTGATCATGTCAGGTATAAACAATGTGCTTTGTAAAGGCAACAGGCTGTCTAGCCAAGGTCAAGATCATTTTCCCAGGAAAGGGGAGTCCAACACTAGAGGGCACAGGTTTAAGGTGAGAGGGGAAAGACTTAAAAGGGACCCAAGGGGCAATTTTTTCATGTAGAGGGTGGTGCATGTATGGAATGAGCTGCCAGAGGAAATAATGCAGGTTGGTATAGTTACAATATTTAAAAGACATCTGGATGGGTACATGAATAAGAAGGGTTTAGAGGGATATGGGGCAAATGTTGGCAAATGGGACTCGATTAATTTGGAGTATCTTGTTGGCATGGACAAGTTGGACTGAAGAGTCTGTTTCAACGCTGTGCAGCTCTATGACTCTATTCCACAGATTATCAAACTGCAACTTCACTCCAATCTACTGTCACAAACATGCACGAAAGCTCCGAAAGTGAAGGGTTTTACATTTGAAAATTAACATAGGCTTAATTATATCCATGGAATTCTTTGCCACAGAATGCTGTCGAGGCTGGGACATTAAGTACATTCAAGCTGAGCTGGACAGATTTTTAATCAGTAAACAATTCAAGGTTTATAGGGAAAAGTTAGGAAAGTGGAGTTGATGACCACGAGATCAGCCAGCATCTCATTGAATGACAGAGCAGACTCGATGGGCTGAATGGCCTACTTCTGATGCTAATGGCCCGTGCTGATACAGGCTACTACCATTATGACTCTTGTCTTCTCATCTCCTGCCATTTTCTTCAGAACTGTTTTCAAGTCTTTCCACTCCACAGCTAGTTGCTAGGCATATTGAAATTGATGGGTGTTTCATGTATGTTGCCAGTATGACATGACAGCTACTTGTATTTTTGATGCAGTCTCATTGTGGCTAGACACTATAGGAAGGGTGAGAATAATAGGGATCTTGGGGTTCAAGTCCATAGTTCCCTGAAAGTGGCCACAAAAGTAGATAGGCTGGTAAAGAAGGCATATGGCATGCTTCCCTTTGTTGGTCAGGAATTGAGTACAAGAGTCTGGATGTCATGTTGCAGCTTTATGAGACTTCGGTTAGGCTACACTTAGAGTATTGTGTTCATCTCTGGTTACCACATTACAGGAAGGATGTAAAGGCTTTGGAGAGGGTGCAGAAGAAGTTCACCAGGATTGGAGGGTATGAGCTAGCCATAAGGAGAGTTTAGAAAAACTTTGGTTGTTTTCTCTGGCATGGCGGAGGCTAAGGGGAGACTTGATGGAAGTCTACAAAATTATGAGATGCATAGATAGGGTTGACAGTCAGAATCTTTTTCCCGGATTTGAAAAGTCTACAATTAGGGGCATGCAATTAAGGTGAGAAGGGGAATGTTCAAAAGAGATGTGAGAGACAAGTTTTTTTGAGTGGTAGGAGTCTGGAAATCGCTGCCAGGGGTGGTGGTGATGGTGGCAGATATGATAGGGGCATTTGGAGAACTTTTGGATAAGCACATGAATATGCAAGGAATAGAGGGATGAGGACCCAAAGGCAGGCAGAGGGATTAGTTTAATTTGGCGTCATGTTCAATACAGCATCGTGGGCTGAAGGGCCTATTCCTGTGCTGTACTGTTCTATGTTCTATGTTCTACATGGGAAAGAGTGCAGAAGACATTCATAAAAGTGGGTCCAGGGAAGAGGAACTTCTTTTATGAGAACAGAATGGAGAAGTTGGGACTATTTTCTTTAGAAAGGAGAATGCTGAAGGGCCATTTGAAAGAAGTTTCAAAAAAGATTAGAAGTTTGAACAGAATAGTTAGGGAGAAACTGTCCCTGCTCATAAAAAGAACAAAGAATTGCATCAGTAGAAGCAGGTCTTTCAGGTCTACACAGCAGGAAGGAAATTGTGAAATTATGCCCAGCTGGTAGAGCACACCCAGGACACAGACAGATCTGGCCATAGTGGTTAAAGGCAACTGCTCCTGGAATTTTTGATTCCACATCTCATGCTTCCACTGGTGACATTTGGCAAATCAGACCACATGAATACAGGATAAACCAGGGAAATTCCTGGTTAAAAGATAGTAGGAACTGCCGATGCTGGAGTCTGAGATAACAAGGTGTAGAGCTGGATGAACACAGCAGGCCAGGCAGCATCAGAGGAGCAGGAAAGCTGACATTTCGGGTCTGGTCAAGATTGGTCCAGACCAGAAACGTCAGCTTTCCTGCTCCTCTGATGCTGCTTGGCCTGTTGTGTTCATCCAGCTCTACACCTTGTTATCTCAAAAACCAAAAGGGCAAAGTTTTAAAGTGTTTTGCAGAACAAGCATATACAAAGTGAGTATAAAATGTATTCACACAGCAAGTGGTTCACATTTGGAATGCACTGCCTGAAAATATGGTGGAAGTACATTTAGTTGAGGCATTCAAGATGATACAGAAACAATGTGCTAGATCATGAGGAAAAGGTAGGAGTTGGCACAAAGTCAAAATGCACAGAGAGTTGGTGCATACGCAATATGGTAAATGACCTGCTTTTACACTAAGATAATATTGTAATTCTGCGAGCCTTTGTTTAACAGCTATCAGAAGAAAAGAAAAAAAAAGGCTAAAAAAACAAAGAACTGCAGATGCTGGAAATCAGAAACAACAACAGAAATTGCCGGGAAAACTCAGAAGCTCTGGCACCATCACTGGAGAGAAAGCAGAGTTAACGTTTCGGCTCCAGTGACCCTTCCTGAAAACTGAAGAAGTTCTGCAGAATGGTCATTGGACTGGAAAAATCAACTCTGCTTTCTCTTAAAAAAATGAATAGTCCTCTTTGTGGTGTGCAAACTGCTGCGACGTGCAACAACCTACAGTGAATAGATGCAAATGTGAAATTGATTGAACAAGTAATGGCTGTTAATCTCATGTTGGGTTGATCATGGCTGATCTAGCTCTTGGCAATGTTCCATTATGGCAGTGAGAGTTTATGGTTCTTTGGTCCTCTATTACCATGTAGATGGTTTGATCCTTATGTCAAGGGTTGGCACGCTATCATACAAAGATACATGTTCTAATGAAATTCAATCTTGGTACTCTAGTTTTCTTCCAAAGATGCCTACTGTAAGATGCTCAGTTCCTAAAACACATTAACATCATTAATTTGATGCTTTTAACAGCTGTTTTTGGCTCTTGTACATTGTAAATGTCCCACTTCCTTAAAAAAGTTGCATTGGTGTGTTAAATTTGGACAATGCTTCTGTTAATGTATTTTTCTAAACTCTACATCTGGAAAAGCAACTTCTAGGATCAGAGGATTTAAAAGGATTTTTGCTGGTCTGTTATGTAATGCTTTAACGTTTTTGCACCTTAAAAAGTCATCGAAGTCTAATGAATTCTTGAGTTAGTTTGGCCTTCTTTTCACGTCATTCTCTTCTGCTGTTTGTAAATTTCAGTTTCCTCCTCCATTTCAACAGTTCTTTTGAATGTGCGATCCTTTTTGATGGTGACAAATCTGAAAGCGGTGTATCAAAATGTCCAACAACATTCTGTCTCAAATTCGTTCTGTTGTAAGTCACCACTATCACAAAATTCTGACAGTGTGTAAAGATCATGAATAAGTTTATCCCCAGATTCTCCAGAAAGCTGCATTCTTCATTTAAATCTTGCTGTCTCTTTTGTATGATTGGTATTTGATTTAAAGCAATTGTCAAATGCTCTTATAATACCACCAGAAGTATAGCTCTCTTCTCTTACACCTTGTTTTAAAACATGACCTGTAATCGGACCAACAGTTTTTTTTATTTCTCATGGCCCGGCGTTTATTGCCCTTTCCTAATTGCCCTTTAGAAGGCAGTGGTGAGTTGCCTTCTTGAACCGCTGCAGTCCATTTGGTGTAGGTGCACCCATAATACCATTAAAAGTGGGACCTCCAGGATTTTGACCAATGGCGCTGAAGGAATGGTGATATATTTCCAAATCAGGTTGGTGAGTGGCTTACAGTTGGTGGTGTTCACATGTATTTGGTGCCCTTGTCCTTCCAGATGGTAGTAATTTTCGGATTGGAAGGGATTGTGTAAGAAGCCGTTTGTGAATTTTTGCAGTGCATATTGTAGACGGTGCACATTGCTGCTATTGAGCATCAGTGGTGGAGGAAGTGGATGTTTGTGAAAGTGGTGCCAATCAAGCTGGTTGCTTTGTCCTGGATGCTGTCAAGCTTCTTGGGTGTTGTTGGAGCTGTACTCGTCAAGGCCAATGCTGCCTTGACATCAAGGGAAGTCACTGTCACACCAGAAATATGTTCCCTTGTTCTTCTCTTGGCTTCGTGTGTAATGTTGAAACTGTTCTTTATCACATTAATTGTCTCTTCTGTATAATCCAGTTCAATCTTCAGTCTGAAGGGTTTTTGATTTTCTCTCAGCTTGGGGGCATAATATATTTCTCCATTGCCATTATATTTTACCGCTGCTGTATTTATTTCACCAAGTCCAGTTGAAAGCTGTTGCATGAATTTTCTAATTTTTATAGATGTAATCTGGTTTTACTCTTCTGTAAATCAAATTGTTCAAAGTTTTATTGTTTCAAATATGGAATTGTCAGCAGGTTTTCTAAAGATTGTAATTATCTTTTTCTTAAACAACTCGATAATAATTTTTGAATGACTCAATAATGAAGATGAGTCACTAATAAAATTTTATCTTTAAGAGCTTTCACATTTTTATGAAGATTTCTAAGTTCATTCTTTGTGTTTGCCTTTACGGAAATTTTCATTCGTGTTTAATTAAAGTTGAAAATCTTCTACTTGTTTCAGAATTAGTTTCCTAGATTTCTCGTAAAAATTGCTTGCAAGCATTTAAATATCACTGAAGTGTTTCGGTCTGGAAAAATACTGCATTTTAACTTTTGCACAAACTTGAGGGAAATCTATTCTTTTGCACAGTTTTTCCCTTCTTCTGTGTGATTTTCCTCTTTTTTTGACTTTATGAACTTTACACGTTTTCTGCTTCTTTTCACAATTTCTCAAGCTACTTAAAAAAAAGCATCGCGCTGATTTTATGAATTAAAGCAATAATTTCAGTTGACAAACAGAAATTGATTTTTCCCTTGACAAACAATGAATAAATTCTTCTTCTACCTTCAATTTTACCATAGTGCGCAGATTCAGTTCTGCTATTTTCTCAATTTACTTAATACGTATTTCTTCCTTTATTTACACAGATTTTCTCCCAACTTTTCCTGATTCTGTAAGCATTTCTAATCATGCTGTTGTGTTGAATGTAGCCTGTTAAACCTTCATTTAATTTCTCAGCTGAGAACTTTCCTTTGAAATACAAACATTTTTAATCCTTCCCCTAAGGGATTTAACTCACAACAGGTGTCCAATAACGGTACAGTCAGTTTTCTGACTGGAAATTTTCCATCTTTCTTCACACTGGATGACTGTAGCCTTTGTAGAATTGTAGAACTGAAGAGATTTTTCTTGCTGTGCCCACTTTTTCTGAATGCAATCTTCAGATGCCCACAGCTGCCTTTATATTAGAGAGACAGTGGATCGCTATTCTTCATTTTATAATGTTGATTGCCATCCCTGCCAATATATTATGTGTAGATTCATTGCCACCAATCTTTCTTATTGGTATTAATCAAGCTGTTGATAGTAAGTGGGGAATGAAGCCTACTCAACATATTCAACAGATGACATGCTCAATCTTGATAAACCACAAGTTTATTTCATATTCCTTATTACCTAGTTACATTACATCTAAGATACAAGAGACAATCATGTGAGACATCAGATTCAAGTTAAGAGTAAGTACACATTACTGCTTATCTACTTGCTGGTAGCACTAAGAACAATCACTGAAGCACTAGTTAGACCTGTACAGTCCTTTATGTCGGTTTACGCTTTCAGGTACAAACTGCCTTACACAACATCAGAAAATTACTAGGCTATTGACAATAAATTCTTGTCTTAAGTAAGATGTCATTTATTATATGCTCACAACTATCTACAACTTGTACTGATATAAGTGACATTATAACAGAGAGACAATGACGAGGGCCTGGGCAGTAGGTTCTACTCCCAAGATCCTAAACTTTTCTCCCACCAGGTACCTATGCCATCATCAATAGGAGGAGCGATTTGTGGCTTGTCACTTGTGTGGTTTAAGTCGGCCAAAAGCCTTTTTGTTGCAAAAGCAGCTCAGCATTGTTACAATGCTAACGTGTAACATTATCTCACACCCCAGTACACCCTCATACTGAACCACGATGAGTCATACTCAGAAGCATGTCTTCTTTGTCCTCTTTGGAGATGAAATAGTTCCTTAGTCTAGAAAAACAAGTTGTGACTGGCCAGCCAGCTTGACTTTCACAAAGGAATCTTACCAGTCTCTGGGTGGCATAGGCTATGGCGAAATGAGTGGTAGAATCGGGTGATTGGTTAGGTGGGCCCCATCTCGACGTCAGGATCATCTTAATGCATTTGTTCACTTTTCTCAAGTGGCGTGGTGAGATTCTCGCTAGGCAGCAGCAAGTTCCCAATTACCCACTGTGGGTTGTGATCTTTACACGCTCACCGCACAAACTAGCCACTCAGCCAACTTGACATGGAAACTAGAAAGGATTTTTGGTGTGCTTAGTTCATCACTTATGCCAAAAGAACTCCATGTTGGACTTTGCGCTAACACCTCAGGGCATGATCGATGGATACCAGCCACATGCACTCCACACTCATAGATTTTGATATCCAACATGTGGCAGGCCCAACGATCCTCTTCATACATGTCTGGTTCACTTTCAGGATGATTTTCCCCTTCAATGCTGCAGTCCAGGCTGCACCAAAAACTATCATTGTAACACTGCTCAGGGACACACACCCAGCTTGTGGTCTGGACCAGGCTGCGTCTCTGGGTTCTTGGCTTGTTGTAATTGCGCTCACACTTGTGGTATCCCTTGCCTTGCCTTTTTACACATTGACACCCCCCTCCCGCCAAGCAGTGATGTCAGTTTCACTTTACTATTGCTATTTAGTCCAGAAACAAAGCCAGGAAGCTTGCTACAGTTGTCATCGGGTCTCAGTCCAGCCAAAAGAGATACCCTTTGTTCAGGAGATCCTGGCACAGTAAGTCAAGGGCAGCCTCCGATACCAGTGCAGGCCTTGCTCAGAGCAGTCTGAGTCATGATCATCTGCTGATAAGGGGTGAGGAGCTGAAGGCTACCCAACTTCACCCTTTCTGCCCTATTGTTGGCTGCTTTGTGCCTGAAGTGAGAGAGAGAGGTAGGTACTATAGAAGGTGAAAGTGGATGGCACAGCTATTACTGTGGGTGCAGGTGGGGGTGTGTCCTGAGTGAATGAATAGGCAGCACAGAGGGCATGCAGACTGAGTGGTGCCACAGGGCGATGTGAGTGAGGGTGAGTGGGAAAGATATTGCATGTATTAGCAATGGTGGTAGTGCGTGAGCCTTGGTGGGAGGTGGTTTTTTTTGGCAGCAATACAGAGTGTGAGGTATCGGAGAGAGGTTGTGGGGTCAATGGGGGGGGGGGGAGGCGGCGTGGCGGCGGTGGTGGGAGCGCGGTCACTTGGAGTGCCAGATTGGAGAAGGACAGTGAACTTCTTCCTACAATGCTGGGAATTCCCCCAGTCTCAGACTGCTCTAACCTGGGTGGCAACCTTGGATCAAGCTGGCATGGTCTGGTGTCATGGCCTCCACTACTGGTCCTGCCTGTGCACCATCTCATCCAGCAGGAGCTCCAGAACCATGGCCACAAAGAGGGGTGACAAATTATCCCTATCTGCCAGGTTTAAGGCAAATGTCATGAACAATGCTGGACATTCCCGGACTGACAGTATTCATCCAGGTGGACAAGTTCCTTTTAAATATTGCGTTGGCGATAGGTGTGTTGGTCAATTCTGGGATCTCCAGTGAGCAAGCTGCTCTGCAAATGGACTGTGGCAATATGGGACAGATATTGGACATCATTCTTGCTGCGAGAGCCAGAAAGGTTGAATAATGCGACGAATCGAGTAAGATGCAGCTCAATCTCACTGCGAGAAACATCCTCATGTTTAAAAGATTGTAAGGTTCAGCACTAGGTCTTTTAAAATGGAGTTCTTAGAATTTAGCTTTAAAGGTTCAAAACGTCATCGGGTGTTACAAATTCTTAATGTTTTCTTACAGTGTCTAAAATGTCCTAATATTTCCCATATTAGACAAACTTCATTTTACATTAGACTAAATAGAAAGCCCAATGCAAGCATGCTTTTTACTCGTTTCTTTCCAAACTAGTTTAAGCGACATGACCATTTGGAGCTGGTCCTGTACAATAGGTTCCAGCAGTTTTGTTTCTTTCTTTTCTCACTTAATTTTTTATCCTGAGTGATTTGATTTGTTTTGATACTCTGTTGCCTTGCCCTTCCTGCCACATTAATAGTTTTCTTCAGAATGTCTCATACTGTCATTTCAACTCTCTTACACCTAAACAGCTGAGAACAAAGACTAAGCTTGTGTTTATAAAGCAAATCTCACAACCTCAAAATCCCGAAGCAAATTGCAGTCAACTAGTTTCGAAGTGTGGTCACTTTTGCATCGAGGGCTCCATGGCCAAATAGTATGCCTACACAAGCAGCATCCAGAGACTGGTGTTAAATACCCTTATAAATCTCCAATACTGTGACAAGAAGTGCATGCTCTTAGCAAGTTGCAAGTGCATCCCCGCACCATGGTCATAGGGATGAAAAAAATTGTACAATTCATCCAAATATAAAATCTCACAGAATGAAAGTGGCATACACAGAGGTCAGTGCTGGGTCCCTTATTGTTTGCAATATATGCGTAAACAATGTAAATGAGAATACATCAGGCTGGGTGATAAGTAAATCTGTAGACGACACAAATGAAATAGCTTCAGAGGCTGGTATCCCATCACCAAGTCACCCTTTAATTACAGGTGCATCATACTTGACACTAGTCCAGCTCCCTCGGAGCCAGGTCTCGGAATGAGCAAAACCTCTGATACTCCTGTTTATATCTGTCAGTCAGGGCTCCCTGATTGGACCAGATTAACAGCCCCAATCAGGGAACTTATATTCTCTGAGGTCCAACTGGCTGACCTCATTCCAATCACTACAACAAAGGTTGGCTGGGTGACTGACAGTGAGGAGGAAGGTGTTAGCTCACAGGACCATATCAACAGATTAGTCCAATGGGTAGATCAGTGACAGATGGAGTTTTACCCTGATAAATGTGTGGTGATGCACTTTGGAAGAAGTAACAAGACAACGGAGTGCTTAATGAAGCAGGACACTAGGTACCTTGGAGGAACAGAGGGATTTGGCTGGGGGGTGGGAGGTGTGGTGGTGTTGGTGCTTGTCCACAGAATGCTGAGTGTAGCAGGACAGGTTAATAGGCTGGGTAAGAAGGCATATGGGGCACTTACCTTAATTAGGTGTCACATAGAATATAAGAACAGGGACGCTACGTCAGAGGTGTACAGAACTTTGGCTAGGCCACAGCTGGTGTACCGTGTGCAGTTCTGGGAGGAACGTGATTGCACAGGAGAAGGTGCACAAGAGATTAATCAGGATATTGCCTGTGATGGAGTGCTTTAGTTATGAAGAAAGGCTGGATAAGTTCAGATGGTTTTCTGTGGAGCAGAATACTCTTGGGAGGTGGTACGGATCCTGATAGAGGTTGTGAGGGGCATGGAAAGGGTGGATATAAAATAGTTGTTCCCCTTAGTTGCACATGTCCCTCTACTTTTTAAAAAAAAGCGTAACAGGAAAACCAGGGAATTACAGACCAGTTAGCTTAACATCTGTGGTGGGGAAATTGTTAGAGTCTTTAATCAAGACTGGGGTAACTGAACACCTTGAAAATTTTCAGTTAATCAGGGCCAGCCAACATGGACTCATGCCATGTACTTCATGTCAAATATTCCTCACTGAATTTTTTGGAGAGGTGACTAAGGTAATGGATAGGAGAATGTTATTTATATGGACTTTCAGAAGATAAGGAGCATCCAGGAGGGTTTTACAGAGCAGTATGTAAATAGTCCAACTCGGGAAGGGGTCATACTGATGTTGGGGAATGAGCCCGGCCAGGTGGTTGAAGTTTCAGTAGGGGATTACTTTGGGAATAGTAATCACAATTCCGTAAGTTTTAGAATACTGATGGACAAGGATGAGAGTGGTCCCAGAGGAAGAGTGCTGAATTGGGGGAAGGCCAACTATAGCAAAATTTGGCAGGAGCTGGATAATGTGGATTGGGAGCAGCTGTTTGAGAGTAAATCCACATTTGATATGTGGGAGGTTTTAAGGAGAGGTTGATTAGAGTGCAGGACAGACGTGTCCCTGTGAAAATGAGGGATAGAAAGGGCAAGATTAGGGAACCATGGATGACAGGTGAAATTGTGAGACGAGCAAAGAGGAAAAAAGAAGCATACATAAGGTCTATGCAACTGAAAACAGACAAAGCTTTGGAAGAATATTGGGAAAGTAGGACCAATCTGAAACGAGGAATTAAGAGGGCTAAAAGGGGTCATGAAATATCTTTAGGGTTAAGGAAAATCCCAAAGCCTTTTATTCATACATAAGGAGCAAGAGGGTAACTAGAGAAAGGGTTGGCCCACTCAAGGACAAAGGAGGGAAGTTATGCGAGGAGTCAGAGAAAATGATTGAGATTCTTAATGAGTACTTTGCGTCGGTATTCACCTAGGAGAGGGACATGATGGATGTTGAGGTTAGGGATAGATGTTTGATTACTCTAGGTCAAATGGGCGTAAGTAAGGGGGATGTGTTGGGTATTCTAAAAGGCCTCAGGGTGGACCAGTCCCCAGGTCCGGATGGGATCTATCCCAGGTTACTGAGGGAAGCGAGAGAGGAAATAGTTGGGGCCTTAACAGATATCTTTGCAACATCCTTGAGCACGGGTGAGGTTCCGGAGGACTGGAGAATTGTTAATGTTGTCCCCTTGTTTAAGAAGGGGTAGCAAGGATAATCCAGGTAATTATAGAGCGGTGAGCCTGACGTCAGTGGTGGGGAAGCTGCTGGAGAAGATACTGAGGGATAGGATCTATTTACATTTGGACGAAAATGGGCTTATTAGTGATAGGCAGCATGGTTTTGTGCAGGGAAGGTCATGTCTTACCAACTTGATAGAATTCTTTGAGAAAGTTGATAGATGAGCGAAGGGCTGCAGATGTCATATACATGGACTTCAGTGAGGCATCTGATAAGGTTCCCCATGGTAGACTGATGGAGAAAGTGAAGTCGCATGGGGTCCAGGGTATACTCGCTAGATGAATAGAGGACAGGCTGGGCAACAGGTGACAAAGAGTTGTAGTGGAAGGGAGTTTCTCAAAATGGAGAACTGTGACCAGTAGTGTTCCACAGGGATCTGTGTTACGACCACTGTTGTTTGTGATATCCATAAATGATCTGGAGGAAGGTATGGATGGTCTGATCAGCAAGTTTGCAGATGACACTAATATTGGTGGAGTAGCAGATAGTGAAGGGGTCTGTCCGAGAATGCAGCAGAACATAGATTGGAGAGGTGGGCGGAGAAATGGCAGATGGAGTTCAATCCAGGCAGATGTGAGGTGATGCATTTTGGAAGATCCAATTCAAGAGCAAACTATGCGGTAAACGGAAAAGCCCTGGTGAAAATTGATGCACAGAGGGATCTGGGTGTTCAGGTCCATTATAGCCTGAAGGTGTAACGCAGGTGGATAGTGTGGTCAAGAAGGCATACAGCATGCTTTCATTCATCGGACGGGGTATTGAGTACAAGAGTTGGCAGGTCATGTTACATTGTATAGGACTTTGGTTCGACCACATTTGGAATACTGTGTACAGTTCTGGTCGCCACATTACCAAAAGGATGTGGATACCTTGGACAGGGTGCAGAGGAGGTTCACCAGGATGTTGCCTGGTATGGAGGGTGCTAGCTATGAAGAGAGGTTGAGTAGATTAGGATTATTTACATTAGAAAGACGAAGGTTGAGGGGGGACCTGATTGAGGTCTACAAAATCATGAGAGGCAGAGATAAGGTGGATAGCAAGAAGCTTTTTCCCAGAGTGGCAGACTCAATTTCTAGGGGTCACGATTTCAAGGTGAGAGGGGAAAAGTTTAAGGGTGATATGCGTGGAAAGTTCTTTACGCAGTGGGTGGTGGGTGCCTGGAATGCGTTGCCAGTGGAGATGGTAGAGGCGTGCACGATCGCATCATTTAGGATGTATTTAGACAGATACATGAATGGGCAGGGAGCAGAGGAATACAGATCCTTGGAAAATAGGTGACAGGTTTAGACAGAGGATCTGGATCGGCGCAGGCTTGGAGGGCCGAAGGGCCTGTTCCTGTGCTGTAATTTTCTATGTTCTTTTTGTTCTTGTTCTTTGTATTTGATAATGTCCCAAATAAGAAACTGTTAACTACAGTAGAAATACATATAATTATGAGCAAATTTTTGAGATGGCCATGACACTAGTTGACTGGCAGGTTACAGAAAGGAGGGATAATGAGTTGGTACTCAAACTAGCAGGATGTGACCAGTGGTGTCCCATGTGGACCTGTGTTCGGGCCTCACTTTTTTCACATTATTTATTACTGACTTGGATAACGGCGTAGAAAGTCACATATCCAAATTTGCTGTTGACAAAATGTTAGGTGGCATTACAGACAGTATAGATGATAACATAAAATTATGAAGGGATACTGATAGACGAGGTGAATGGGCAAAGCTGTGGTAGATGGAGTTCAATGTAAGCAAATAACCAAGGTTATCCATGTCAGACTGAAAAAAAACCAGGATATTTCAAGATGATATTAAGTTAAATACAGTGGATGTCCAAAGAGACTTTGTGGATCAGATGCGATGATCTCTAAAATGTCACACATAGGTGCAGAAAATAATCAAGGCAGCTAATGGAATGCTGGCTTTTATATCTCGAAGAATGGAGGACAATGATTCAGAAGTTGTGCTGCAGCTATACAGAACCCTGGTTAGACCTCACTTGGAGTACTGTGGACGGATCTGGGCATCACCCCTTAGGAAGGATATATTGGCCTTGGAGGGTGTGCAACTAGGTTTACAAGAATGATATTTGGACTTCAGGGGTTACATATTTATATTAGCCCTTCACATTTTGTGTGATGGTGGGGTAATGGAGGGAGATGTTTCTGAGTAAGACTGGAACGCTGCATGTTCAACATTTGCTTAAAAATGTCAGCACAGCTGGTACTGAAGAACGGGAAAAAAAGTACTTTTATTTTAAAATGTAGATTAGAATGTGAGAACAGGTTAAACCAGGCAGAAGTAGTTGTGTTAGATGGGATCTGGTCAGTTTTGAGAGAGAAGTAGATGATCCACAGATTCTCTTGATAGAGACTTAGAAATACCATAGGGAAGAAAAGACAATCTGCAAACATTATAGTAAAAGCTTTAGCATTTTTTTTTTGCCATATTAAGGGACCAAACAAATACAAGTTTGTTTGAACTATGGAGAGAGAAACAAGAGTTAACATTTCGAGTCCAATATGACTGTTTTTTGGAAGAAGTTCTGAAGAAATGTCATACTGAACTCAAAACGTTAACTCTGTTCCTTTCTCTATGGATGCTGCCAGACCTGCTGAGTTCGTCCAGCATTTTCTCTCACTGTGGGTGGCACAGTGTCTCAATGCTTAGCACTGCTGTCTCACAATCCCTGAGACTGGGTTTGAGTCCACCCTCAGGTAACTGTGTGGAACTTGTACATTATACCAGTATCTGCTTGGCCTTCCTCTAGGTGTTCCAAATTCCTCCCAAAGTCTAAAAATGTGCAGATTGGGTGGATTGGCCATGCTAAATTGCCCATATTGCACAGGGTTTTGCAGGCTGGATGGGTTAGCTGTGGAAAATACAAGGTTACAGACTGGGATGAGTCTGGGCGAAATGCTCTTCAGAGGATCAGTGCGGACTCGAAGGGCTGAATGGCCGGTTTCCACACCGTAGAGACTCGATAATTTTGCTTTTATTCCAGATTTCCAGCATCCACAGTTCTTTGTTTTTTTATCCACTTTTAAAATCATTTGTGGGCTCTGCTTCAACAGCTGGCTGACAGTAGCCAAAACTGATTTCTTTCCAAAACTTAAAATATAACTTGAAAAGCAGAAAACTGTGAATGCTAGAAAAGGAGACAATGTTGGAAAACGGTCAGTTGGTTAAGCAACAGGTTCCCAGGGAGAGAAATTTCTCTGTTCACAGTTGCTGCCTAACATGCTGGACCTTTTCCAGCAGATTCTGCTTTTATTTCAGATTGAAAATATACTGACACAGATCTTCTGCTCTCCACATAGACATAGACTGGACATACCCCCAGGATATGCTGCAGGCCACCTCAGGGGCCTCAATGCAATGACTTTTTAGGAAATTACCTGGGAAATTGAAACCTAGCTGAACTACTCCCCCGAGTCCACAAATATCTCAGATTGCGCATCAGAGTCAGAGACAGCGAAAAATTGAACTTATTCACCTACACAATTACCAAGGAAAGGTGTGTGGGCATCTATGCCTGCCTGTGTGTGTGTGTGTTGTGTGTGTGCGCGCGCGCGTGTGTGTGTTGTGTGTGCGCGCACGCGCACGCACTTGCAGGTGTAGGCGTGGGTGTCTGTGTGTGGGCAGGTGATGGTTAAAAGAGGAGAAATTGTGGACCTTTTAAAAATCAGGCCATAACAGTCACGCCACCACCTTCTCAAGAGCAACTAGTGACAGGCAATAAATGCTGGCCAGCCAATGACACCCACACTCCACAATTGAATAAGGAAGATGGTAGAAGCATAAAATAGTTAATTTGTGATATGTCTTGCAATATCTCACTCGCTATGGATAAGTAATGAGAAGAATTATTTTAAAAATCACAGTATTGGGAAGTTAAGAACTAACCGTACCTGAGGTCTACAAAAGCAATGTTGACGCTATTAAAAAGATGTGAAAATGAACGTTGACCTGTCTTGTATAAATAATGCTGGAACTGAGAAAAGTAGTAGTGGGATGGGTATATGAAGGAGACTCAGTATGGAAGTAAGAAAAATTATGTGCTGTCAGAAGTAACCTTTGCAATAGCAGTGAAAGGAAAGGCAATTGCAAATATACATGTGAAAAATGAATAATGAAAAGGCATTAGCAAGTCAATATGATTTCGAATATCATATTTGACATCCTTCTCAGTTTGAAGTGGCAAAGCCTAAAACAATTAAGCAAGTTCAGGATTGGCTGGTCAAAAGAGCCACTCAATATTACCGATGAACTATCGTGTTATGCACCTACATGCAAGACGGCTGCTTGCGCTGTCTTTTTAATAATTTTTTCAAAGTTCATCAAGAGTAGGCAGGAGTATGGAGTTGATACCTATAGCAGATCAGCCATGATCTTGTTGAATGACAGAGCATGTTCAATGGGCTGAATGGCCTACACCTGCTCCTAATATATATGCTGGCATGCACTTTACATAAACATGTTTCCAGCAATTATACCAGGTTAATTTTTTATTTGTACTTCGAGGAAAGGGAGACTATATTTAATAATGGAACTCAAATTTTATCTGGGACTGATCCCATTATTAACCAGCTGAGTCTTAGATGGAAGCTTCTGGCCTTTGTGCCAGTGCTGAACCACCTTCAAAATCCAACATACACGTCTTCAAATAAGCCCTTTTTGAAAGGAATGTTAATGTCATTTCCAACAGCAATTTTTAAAAAATGTCTTTATTGTGTTCTGTTTCAGTTTTTATTTTTATTGTAAGATTAATGCTAGAAAATTAGGAGAAAATATTTTCCTCCGATGTGTAGGGAAACCACCTCCAAGTTTCCCTCAAGTCACACACTGTCTTAAATTGAATATAGGTCGCTGCTTCTTTGCCATTTCTGGATTCAAATAATGGAATACCTGAGTATCATCACATACCATGCTGACTTGGAGCTATGTTGCTTTTCCTTCACTGTCACTGTGTCCAAATCTTAAAACTCCCTTCCTAACAGCATTTTAAGAGTCCCTCCCTACACCTAAGATTGCAGCCATTCTGGAGGCACCTTACCACCAACTTCTGAAGAACAATCGTAGATGGGCAATAAATACTGGCCCAGTCAACAAAGTCCACATCCCGTGAATGAAATTTTGGAAAAGACCAGAGGTATTCAAAAAAAGATTTACTATCACCTTCTCTAAGGTGTAAAAAAAAATTTTCTGAACAAGGGTCTAGGACGGAACGTCAGCTTTCCTGCTCCTCTGATGCTGCTTGGCCTGCTGTGTTCATCCAGCTGTACACCTTGTTATCTCTTTTTGTTAACTTGGTTTAGTTTTTCAGCAAGATTTGATATAGTGTTGTTCTCATAGCAAAAGTGATGAAGTTCTAATGCTTTTAATAAGTAGATTTAATGACATAATAAGCAGAGTATTGGGTAACCCAGCTCACTATCTGCTGATTTCCTGCATTTTCATTTCCTTTTAAAACACTTCTTTCACAATAGCGTTCCTGTGGCCACCATCAGCTGTCAGTAAATTTCCTCAGATTTCCTCACATGCTTTCTGGAGGGTTTATCAATGATTATACTAACTTTGAAGGAAGGAGTGAGGCATTGGTGCGGCTGTGTTTGTATTATAGCTACCTCGTCACTTCCCAACAAATATTCCCAGACTTACTGCTTACTTCAAAACAGCTACCTCACCTCTTGGTTAACTGCATTGGTAGAAGCATGTCTTTCAGGTCTACACAGCAGGAAGGAAATTGTGAAATTATGCCCAGCTGGTAGAGCACACCCAGGACATAGACAGATCTGGCCATAGTGGTTAAAGGCAACAGCTCCTGGAATTTTTGATTCCACAAATATATTTCATGCTTCCACTGGTGACATTTGGCAAATCAGACCACATGAGTACAGGATAAACAGGGGAAATTCCTGGCTCAGAGGTAGTCGGAACTGCTGATGCTGGAGTCTGAGTCTCAGAATTCAGAAGAAGAGTCCAGACCCAAAATGTCAACTTTCCTGCTCCTCTGATGCTGCCTGGCCTGCTGTGTTCATCCAGCTGTACACCTTGTTATCTCAAATTCCTGGCTAAGGTTTGTTCTGGGACAATTGCAAACTAAAACCATTTTATTTGTGAAATTGTTTATTTTCATCCAGTGAGTTTCATGCTGCATCATGGAGAAAATTAGTTTATTTGATCATTGTATACTTTGTAGGTTGATCTCTCTTGGTTTAAAGAACTTTCTGACACCTGTCTTAGATTTCCTATCCAACCAAGCAGCAATGGGGCCTTATCTCTGAAGCACTCACAGCAGCTTGATACATCTGTGTACACTGCCACTTCAAAACGCACACTCACATGTTTTAGCTACACTGGCCTTTCTGATTGACAGAATGAGGCCTGCAGTGATTCAGGCTTTGCTAAAACTGCTATACTGATGGAGAAAAGGTGCCTTGGTTGGGTTTATAAATTTCACAAGCAGTGTGTTTATTTGATGGAGTCCCCTTTTGATTCTGTCCAGTTGACATGAAGTCTGAAAAAGAGCTCGAAATGAAATATCCCTCTTCGAACCGCTTCAATCACACTTCACGTACTTTTGAGAGCAGCTTTTCACATGAAAGATTTTCTATTCAAAAAGGAGCATTGACTTCAACTTTAAAATAATCATTGGCTTAAAATAATTGTGACTGCTAGGTGCTGTTTTCTGTCATAAGGCATATGAACTAGAAGCAAATTTAGGCCATTCAGCGCTCTACCATTCAATAAGATCATGGCTGATCCATCAGTGTTTTGACTCCTACTTTTCCATCTATCCCCAATAACATTTGATTCCCTTCCCTAACAAAGATCTCTACCCCTGCTTGAACATGTTCAATACTGGACTCTGGGTGCCAACCACTGGCAGCTAGTAGTTGGAGTAATTTACTGCCACCAATTCTTCTTTCTATATTGATGTCAAGGACCTCTCCGATTATCAGTGGGACAGGATAGGCCACTACAGAATCTTAACAAGAAAAGGCACTTGTCTTACATAAAAAGGTATAGTTTATTCCATGATAGCAATAGATATAGTTAACATTTTATAGGAATAAATACAACTACCAGGACTGTCATCTCTGTTTCCATCAGGACCCCATGTGAGACAAATTGTTTTTCCATGCGACTGTGTGACATCATCAGGTAGGATAGGACCAATACTCTTCACACAAGTATGGTGTGTTCCTTGGTAAATGGAAGCTGTTGAGAATTAGTATTCTGGAAAATATGAAACTTGGCATAACTTAATCCCAGAAATAATTTAATTTTATGAGGCATAAATCTAAGCTGATGATTCATCTGTTTTCAGAATTTGGCTATCCTATGAATGTTGTACATCAAAGCAGAAATGTAATTAGTAATTCATGAATAGGGACCAACATTGAACAGCCATTGCATTAGCACCTCTTGGATAGATCCTCCACTGTAGCATTGTAACTATTATAATGGTGGAAAATGGAAGGAAGATTGGCAGATTTGGGGGTCGTGAGCAAGAGACATTGGCCTACCCTAACAGGAAAGGTTCCTGACTGCCCTAAAGGCTTATTATAACTTGTAAATGATTGTGAGGAAGTAGGACTTGACAAACTGTCTTATTTCCCCTGCCCTCCATCACTACTATTAATAGTCCTTGAGATCTCTTTGCAAGGACAGACAGTAGTCCATGCGGAAAATCAGGCAGGACAGAGAAGAACTAGCCCTGCAATGGATACGTATCCATTCTCAGGCCTCAAAAGTGAACCTGGATTTAGCCCTTGGCCCCATCGAAGGCTGAGAACAATTGAAACATTGGTTCTCAAAATGCAGTCAGAAGGTCCTCATAGTGGTCTATGGCCTAATCTAAAATGCAAGTCATTGATGCCAACTTCATGGTCAAGACCAGTTGGAAGAACATACCAGAACCCTCAGCCCCATCACTCACGTGAAGTGATAAAATCAAACTGACTCCTAAAAGCATTGAGTCCTCATAACATACCAAGCAAAAGTACAATTTAAAAAGCAAGACTTGTGTTACTGTTGGGCTGAATCTTCCATTTTATTGGCTAAATCCAAGCTACATTGAGTTTTTTGTATAGTTTGTCACCATGAGGCCTAGTACATTCCCTTGCCATATCTTACCAAACTTGCTTAATTAGTTAGCATACACATATTGTGTCTTTCGCATTCAATTTCAATCCCATCTTACCACGTGTTGTTCCACTACTCAATGGCTATCCCAGAATTCCTAACCTTGTCCCTGTACCATCTTTAAAAACCCATTGTGCGTCTGCCCAAGCATTATCAGTCTGGAGCTGCCCTGCATAACTTCTGAAATCTGCCCTGTACATCACAGACAGTAGGAGATCAGTACCATGCTTTGCAGGAATCTAGGGGCCCTGCTGAACAGGGTGGTGCAGAGGTGGGATGTCCTCTTAACCCAGGATCAGCAATGGAGGCATGGTATTGGATCATGCCAACTTGGTCTAAGGTTGCCACCTGGGTTAAAGTGCTCTTAGCCATCTGAAGGAATGCCCATCAATGTAGGGAAGGTCAATGCCCATCTCTACTGACCAGCATAAGTTCTGCCATCTTCTCTGTGCTACCTTACACTCACACTGATTCTGCTATTGCACCCAGCTCTCACCAATGTTTATACTCAGTTACTAGCTCATTATTGTCTTCATCACTTGCTCTAACCCACCGCATTCTGTGAAACCACTAACCCTGAATGCCTTATGCTCTGCCTACTCATTCACGTGGAAACACCTTCCAGTTGCACCAACAGTAGTAGCTGTACCACTCACTTTCACCTCCCACAATACCTGCTTCTCTCTCATTTTGTAGCAAAATACACCACAATTATGCAGACAGTCAAGACAGATGGTGAACTGCCTGTCATTCTGATCATCATTCCTAATGAGGAGAGGATCATGACAGACTGCCCCAAGCAGAGGTATCCCATAAGGGGATCAGAGAACTGCCACTGGGGTTCTTAGTGGCTCTTCTGCATTGGCTGCCAATGTCCATGAATATAAGATGATTATGGATTCATTTCCACATTAAACCCGCTGCATAACTGATGCAAATGAGCCAGGTACCTCTATCTGAGGAGACAGTTTGCCTGAAGGCAAGGCAATGCAAGGCTGGGATACTGTCAGCAATCAAGTAGGCTCAGAGTCAATGACAGCTTGATTCTACCACACAACCCACCATAAACCATGGTGCTCAGAGTTTGGTAAGATTGCAACCAGAGAATTTCATTCTAGTGTCAATATTTATGGCTCAACCAACCTAACTAAAATTGATAAGGTGGTCATTATCATAATGCTATATATGGGGGCTAGCTTTACGCAAAGTATCAGCCATGTTGGAGATCAGCCATGATCATATTGAATAGTGGAGCAGAATTAATAGGCTGAACGGCCTAGTCCTGCTTCTATTTCTTTGTTTCCTTACATTTCAACATTGGCAACACTTCAAAACTACTTTGCTGAATTCAAAGCCCTTTGGGATGCCTTGAAGTGGTGAGATTTAAGATCTTCCTTTTTTCTCTGAATGCTCTGTTAATAGTATAAATTTAGGCAATACAGGAGCTGTCTTTTCAGGAGCCTTTGCCAATTTTAGAGGTTGGTTTGAAGACAAGGGAGAGAGGAGGGACATGCGTGCACAGCTAATAGCTGAATTACCTCTGCCATTCAGGTGCAAGCACTTAACCTCATTTCAAACGGTCTCCCCAGGATTTCCTCAGGGAGTGAAGGAATTGTTTCCAATCAACCAGCTTAACTCCAGCAGAGGATCGTTGAAAAATGGATGGGCATACAATCCTTAAAGTCACAGCTCACTGGGTAGTGCATTGGAATTCAAGCCCTGCTATTCCCAGAGTCATACAAAAATTAAAGATTGTAACCTAAGTACACAAAAGTTCCCCAATTTACCTGATTTTCAGACCCAGGTTGATATAAAGCATGTAGCAATTTTCTGACTTAAGAAGAGTTATTATTTATTACAAGTAATAGCGACAAGTACATAATTATAAACCATTGGCATACAACACTAAAAACTCTAACTCCCTTACAAATTCCCTTGTATAAACACACGCACGTGCACGCACGTGCAAACACACACACACACACACACACACAGGGAAAAATTATTCGCTCGTGGGACATGGGTGTCACTAGCTGGGCTTGTACTAATTGCCCATCCCTAGTTGCCCTTGAGGAGTTGCTGGTGAACTGCCTTTTTGACATGCTGCAACCCATGTGCTGTAAGTAGACCCACTATGCCTTTAGGGAGAAAATCCTACACTAGAGGGAAAATTGGGAGGCAGTTCAGCAGATCTTATTCACAGGTTTCTATGAGAATCCTTTTGATTCTCAAGCTAGACAGAATGTTGCTTTTCAATCATCTTTCTTTAAATGCTTCACCTGCTGTGCAAAAGACATAAAGAGGCTAAAGTCAGAAGTCACATGACACCAGGTGAAGTGACGAAGAAGCACCAACTGCAAAAGCTTGTGATTTTTCAAATAAACCTGTTGGACAACAACCTGGCGTCGTGTGTCTTCTGACTCTGTCCACCCCAGTCCAACATCGGCACCTCCACATAAGGTGGCTGCTTGTCGTATATAAGGTGTCTGACTTATCAGTTAAATCACTACGTACAACAGCTGCTGAAGGAAACAGGAGCTGGTTTTCTTCGGGTTTAAACATGGTTTTACTGCAGAGAACAGTGTGACAGCTTCAGTGCTAGTAGAGATCAAAATACCTTTCTCCATCCTGTACCCCTTCCCAAGCTTAGGTTCAGTTACCTGAGAACCAATCGCATGGTTGTTTGCAGGTAAAAGGATTTTGGCATCAATAATTGGTCATGGGTCTATAGATCAATCAATGTCTTGGTATCACCCAGCATGCACCTGGCTCTAGTTTGTTGGCAACCGCTTCAATTCCTGCTTGTTCAATGTTTGCCATGAGTTTGGCTGACCACCTTTTCAAAACATCCAGCAACCTTTTGACATACTGGTTATGAAAAATTTCTTTCCCATTTCAGCCCATAACTTTTAAAAACACAAAAATAAAACAAAATTGTTTTTGCATCATTGATCTTCCATTGATCAGGAGAATCACCCAAAGAAATTCCTGGTATTTTCATTTCCTCAAATTGGAAAGGGTCAGTGACAAGAGAGAGCCAAATTCAAACCAGTGGAAAAATGCATTCCCAATCCGTGAGGCACAAATTTAATGTGGCTCAGTCTAAATGCATGTTGTCCTGTCTAGCATAGCAGTTTGAATTTCTTGAATATTGTTCTGTGGCATCTTTGGAAACTGTTGCATGTCTTCCAGGGTTCAGGAGGTGGTGTACCATGAGTGAAAACAATAAAAACCATGGGCCTGCTCTTTCCAAGTGATGGTGTGTAATATTTTAATTTCATTCATCACCAAAATTATTGAAGATAAGGAATTTAATAGAAAACAGCTGCTTACACTGCACCCATCTGTTCAAAGAGCGTTTCCTTGACAACCTATCATCACCAGTGAACATGCCGTTCAGTGGGGTCTAAACCAGTCAACTATCTCCAAACTGCATAACTGACCTATATTTGAGCTAATGTCCATTGTAATTATGTATGTTTTGATTGCATTGTATTTTGTTTTTCACATATTATTACTATGCTATGAAAGTGTCATCAATGAGCTTGCACATTCTGCGAAGTTCACAGTAATTGTTTTACAGTAACGTCTTCCTTGACAGAACTGCACTACAATTATTGCTGAAGCAAATGATTGCCACAACTCATGCACATTTGGGTCGTAACTTCATGCTGTTACCACGAACAGTTCTGCATCACGGTCTATCCTCACCTTTATAATGCATTGCCAACAAAACAAAAGGTTTTCTGATAAGATGGTGGATAAATGTGCCAAGTAGGGTGATCATTACAGATTAGGATGAGAGTTTAACTTCGTTCAGTATCACCCACTCGCACAAAATTAAAATTAATCCCTAAATTGTTTTGAGTCAACAATTGGAAACAGGCTACAAATAACTTCTTTGCTCCAAGTGGGAGTTATGATAATACACATTATTCCATTTGGCCCCTTGAGCCTGTTCTGCCATTTGATGACATCACAGCTGATCTGATTGTGGCCTTTATTTTCCTGATGGCCCTCTATACCATTTCACTCCCTTTTCAATCAAGAATCTATCTAAATCATTCCTAAAAATATTCAATGATCCAGCCTCCATTGCTCTCTGCAATAGGGGATAATGACGATCTGAGAGAGAAAAAAATAAAATCTCATTTCCATCACGCAGGCCTGGCAGTTAGC
Source organism: Ginglymostoma cirratum (assembly GCA_024137785.1). Classification (NCBI taxonomy): domain Eukaryota; kingdom Metazoa; phylum Chordata; class Chondrichthyes; order Orectolobiformes; family Ginglymostomatidae; genus Ginglymostoma; species Ginglymostoma cirratum. Next base: position 19,445,754 of record JAHRHZ010000019.1, read on the forward strand.
AGGTTTAATAGTAACTCCTTGTGTTTGATGAAGATGAAATTCTTCCGAATGGTCTATTTATTTTGCCAGCTTCAGTTCAACTGAAAATAAGTAAATTACAGGGTGATGCACATATGGGAAACCAAACCTGCACTTGGCTTATGAGCTGGTGATTTGTTGAATTGACACGTCTCCAACCAATTATTTAACCTGGGGCATAATCCATTTATTTTATGTTTTGGGGGTAACTGAATTAAAGTAGTGAACTTCAAGTAAGCATTAAAGTTCATTCCAGTACCACTGACTAATCCAAGCACATCACTGAAATTATTTTGTTCATACCTGGGGAAAAGTCTGTCACGGTGACCACAATGCAGTTTCCTGGCTCAATTTCCTCGATCTCTCTCCATACATTGACATAGCCAACTATACTGTTCTTGTTGTTGCTCCTCTGTTGTCCAATGTAATTAGGTCAACTTAATTCCAATCTTCACACCCAGTTTTAATCAGAGTATCATGAGTAATGCTTTCCAGCTCCTATGTGGTGTTAGGTGGGCGTGAAAGGGTCTGAAAGGGTTAGTATTTGATTGAGTGCAACATTGCACTAATTCATGAAGCATTGTGTACTGTTTTGGGCTTCTTATCTAAGGAAATACGTAATTGACATAGAGTGAGATCAATGGAATTTTGTCAGACTAATCCCTGAATTTGGCAAGATTTTCCTGTGTGGAAAAATTGAGGAAATGGGGTCTGTATTCCACAGAGTTTCAAAGGATGAGAGCTGATCTCATTGAAGCTTACAAAATCCTTACAGGGTGTGTGACGGGTTGGATATAAATAAGACATTTCTCCCGGCTGCTGAGGGACATAACTTCAGGATAAGTTGTCGGCTATTTAGGACTGAGGTGAGAAGTAATTTCTTTCCTCAGAGGTGACACATATTTGAAATTCTCTACCCTAGTGGGCTGTCTAAACTCAACCATTGAGCCCTTTAAAACAGAAATCAATAGACTATTGGAAAGTCATGATATCAAAAGATATGGAGATCATGTAGGAAATAAATCATGGCATTACGGGAGATAATCAGCAATGATCAAATTGGATGGCGGAGGAATCTCACTGGGCTAACTGGCCCATGTCTGTTTCTATGTTCCACAATACTGCTGTCATGAGGGCTTGGTGGGAGAATAAAGTTAGATCTCGTGGAAGACCAAACTGAAGTCAGGAGCTTCCAAAATTCTTCGCAGTAATATAGAACTTATTCTTGTAGCTTGTAAGTACTTGCAGGGAAGTAATAAACTACACTTCGTTTACAAGACTATTCTTGTTAGTCAAGAAGATGGCTTTCCTCATGCACATAGACCATGTAAGCTCCTATATAACCTATACACTTACAACTGTTGATTGTCCTTTACATAAACAACTTGGATGAAATTTAGGAGGCATGATTAGTAAGTTTTCAGAGGAGTTGAGGAGTGGCAGATGGAGTTTAATTTAGATAAATGTGAGGTATTGCATTTTGGTAAAACAAGCAAAAGCAGGAGTTACACCATTAATAGTAAGGCCCTGGGTGGTGTTGTTGAACTGAGAGACCGAAGGGTTCATGTACATAGTTCTTTGAAAGTTGTATTGCAGGTAGACAGGGTGGTTAGGAAGGCACTTAGCAAGTTTGCCTTCATCGATCAGACCATTAAGTATTAGAGTTAGGATGTCATGTTGAGGTTGTCCAGGACATTGGTGAGACCACTTTTGGAATACTGTATATATTTCTGGTCTCCCTGCTCTAGGAATATTATTATTAAATTGGATAGCATTCAGAACAGATTTACTAGGATGTTGCTGGTAATGGAGGGTTTGAGTTATAAGGAGAGGTCGGATAGGCTGGGACTTTTTTCACTGGAGCATGGGAGGTTGACGGGTGACCTTCTAGAGGTTTATAAAATCATGACTGACATAGATAAGGCGAATAGCAAAGGCCTTTTCCTTAGGGTGGGAGAGGTAAAATTAGTGGGTATGTTTTTAGGTGATAGGAGAAAGATTTAAGAGGGACCTGAGGGGCAACACTTTCACACAGAGGTTGGTTCATATGTGGAATGAACTGTCAGAGGAAGTGGTAGAGGCGAGCACAATTACAACATTTATAAGACTTTTGGACAGGCACATGAATAGAAAAGGTATGGAAGGATATGGGCCAAATGCAGACAAGTGGGACTAGTTAAGTTTGGGAAACTCAGTCGGCATGGATGAATTGGACTGGAGACATGGATGGCAACACACACAACACACTGTACTGCTTGAAGTCACACAAAAATCTATCCTCATTCCCAATATAATGGTGACCCATGACCACTTCATCCACAAACATGAGGCCTTATTCCACAAGTAAGTTAGTGACACACTGGTGTTAATGGACCAGCAATGACCACTAAGCAGCCTTAATTGGATGACCAGTATCAATAGCAGTGGGCAAGCAAAATTCATGACATCCTTCACCATCCCACCCAATTTGAGCCCCCTCCCCCACACAACTGTTAGTACACACGCTGGCACCTATGAAATTTCAGCCACTGAATGGAGTGCTAGAAGTCATTTGAGAATTGGAAGTATTTAGAATGCCCTGTATTAATATTCTGCCCTGCCGAGGTCATTATAGCTGTAGCATCAGTCAGAAAACAATTATTTTCAAATACACTTGTTTGCAGGAACTAAGCCCTTATATGTTAATTCATCTATTACAAAGATGGGAAGACAGTGACTTTTACACCAGTTTGATGAAGAAAAGAGCCAACTAGAGGATGAGCATAATGCTGTCGTGTTAGGTGGAGTTCATGGCAATATGTTAATTCTGTATAGCATTGAAATTTCAGACAAGGCTATTAAATGGGCTTTCTCTACCATTGAGCTATGATCTTTATGGCCTGAAAACATTTACTTATTTGCAGAATTCTCTAAATGCAAATATATAAAAAAAGTATGTCTTATGATGGTTCTTATGATAAGTGTAGGTAATATGCTATTTCTAAAATTTAATCATAAAAATTTTGATATATTTTGCAATATCTTGGTGTAGTTTTGTCATATGGTATCTTCAGGGAAATATGATGGCCCACATTTTCTAAATGGTCTGTGTTTTAACAATAATGCACTGCACAGCTTATTTTCTTTTTGCTCTCAGTTATGAGGTAAAGAGAAATAGGAGTGGGATGTGGTGGAAGTGGGATCTTGTTCACTCAGCTGAGTTTGGATGATGTTCACTGTTTGGCGTGCACAAGGGTCTCACAAGGACTTGTTATTTGATATGGCCCTGGCATGGGCCAGCCAACTGGGTAAGAATTAATCAGAGCCATGTGATGCATTGCATTCATGGTAATCTCCATTTGAGTTGGCACAATACAACAGATGCTGAAAATTTGAAATAACTACAGAAGATGCTGGAAATGCTCAGTAGGTGTGGAAAGAGGAACAGACTTAACACTTCACATTTGTGATCTTTCATCAGAACTGAAAAGAGTTCAAACAGCAACAGGTTTGGAGAAAATGAGAGGGGCAAGAGTACAAGAAAGAATGAAAGTGAAGGTCTCTGATAGGGTGGAGGGCAGGAACGATTACACCTTCTGGCCTCAGCACCATTCAGCTATTTTCAATCATAACCTCTGCCCCTCTTTGTTTGTGTCTTCTTTTATTGCTGGATGATTTTACCTCTAATTTGTTTTCAGACAGGGGATCTCCATCCATTCACACCTTTTCTGGAACACACTTCTGCAACTACCTTGAAGATGAAAATGCTGTCCAATATCCTCCTCAGTCACCATCACTGTGACTCTCACTGTCTTTTTTTCCCCATACATCATGTCCTTAGTTGAACCAGGTACAACAAGTAGAGTGGGAGGTATAATTCTCCACCTAGATTTCTTTCTCTGAGCTCTTCAACCCAACATTTTAAAAAAAGATCATTGAATTACACATTATTCTGCCTTCTGGGCCTTCACCAGAGCAATTGCTTTCTCTCTCGCCCACCACACTGTGTGCTTACCTTGATCCTTTACTTTTTCAATTACTACTCCAACTGGCTTTGTACCATGAAACATTTTGTGATTTAATTTTTTCTGCCCTCCACTCTCTCACATATCTTTCCTTTTGTCTAGTTCCCTTAATCTCCATTTCATTCTTTCAAAGCTTATTCCATTTCTATTTTTTTTCCCAACTCTTTCTTGAAATCATGTAATGTTTTGGCTTCAACTGCTTTCGGTGGTAGTAAATCCTACAGCCTCACCACTCTGGGTGAAGAAATTTTTCCTCATCTCTGTCCTAAATTGTTTACCCCATATCTTAGATGTGGCCACTGTTTCTGGAATCCCCCACCATCAGGCAGATTTTTCTGCATTTACCTTATTGAGTCCCATTAGATTTTATAGGTTTCTATGAGACCCTCCTCATTCCCCCAAACTCCAGCAAATCCTTCATCAGGGGTCCTGATGACTTTCCTGGTCCTCTGATGCTGCCTGACTTGCTGCGATCCTCCAGCTCCATACTGTATTGACTCTGACTTCAGCATCTGCGGTTCTTGCTGTCTCCAGCAAATCGTAACTGAATCCTAACAAATTCAACGTCTCCTCCTGAATCAATGTTGCCGTACCTGGATTCAGTCTGGTAAACCTTCGTTGTTCTGCCTCTGTACATGAATATCCTTCCTGGGATAAGGAGACCAACACTTCATACAATATTCCAGGTGTGGTCTCACGAAGGGCTTCTATAATTGCAGCAGGAGAAGCCTGCTCCTGTGCTCGAATCCTCTCACCATGAAGGCCAACATGTTGTTTGCTTTCTTTACTGCTTGCTGCACTTGCATGCTTACCTTCAGCAATTGGTGTATGAGGGCACCCAGATTTCCTTCCGCTTTCCCCTCTCTCAATTTATAGCCATTTAGATAATAATCTGTCTTCCTGGTTTTTCTACCAGAGTGGCAAACCACTCATTTCTCCTCATTATACTGCATCTGCCATGCTTTGCCCACTCATTCAGCCTGTGCAAATCACACTGTAGCATCCCTGCAACCTCCTTACAGCTCACCCTCCCACCCAGCTTTGTGTCATCTGCAAATTTGGAGATGTTGCCTTTAGTTCCCTCATCCAAATCATTTACATATATTGTGATATATTCGCAATATTCTCTGGTTAGATCCTTCTGAATTCTATGGGATTTCTTGGTGACTATCTTATATTGCTGGTCTGTGGTGTATTCTGCCTAGCATTTCTGTATTTCTTTTCATTCCTGTTTATTGGTTTCGAGAAAATTCTATAATAGTTTTGTTGGCTTTTCTTTGTTAATCCTTCTCTTTTATTTAGCAATTTCCCTATTTGTATGGTTGTATGTGTGTGTCTCTCTCAGTTGCTCCCTGTCTCCCTTGCTCTTATTCTGTCTGCCTACCAGGTGTATTTTTTCCCTTCTCTGGATATCCGGTCAATTTATGTATTTTTTTTTTCTAAAGAAGGGTCCAGACCCGAAATGTCTGTTTTCCTGCTCCTCTGATGCTGCATGGCCTGCTGTGTTCATCCAGCTCTATGCCTTGTTATCTCAGATTCTCCAGCATTGGCAGTTCCTACTATCTCTGAATTTAATGTTTGCTATTTCCTTTCCTCCTACTTACTTGTTTCTCTGCTCTTACTTAATCAATGCCAACCTCTCTGTTCAGTCTTCTCTATTCTTATTGATGCGGTTTCCATTTGTCTCTGGTGTGGTAAGGCTGCTTCCGCTCCCCCCTGCACCGCCCCCCCACCCCACTTCTCAGGTTGTCCTTCCCCCAAGAGCCCTGCGACTTGGAGGTAATGAAATTAGAAGTCAAAGCAATAACATCTTATGTGCATCTTTTGGTACTCACTTTTAATTCATTTCCTCTTCTCTGTTAAACATAACATTTTTGCTGAACCACATGTGTCTCCCTATCTCCCCTTGACCTCTGCCTGAAAGAGGGAAGCAAGATCAAGAGCTCTGTCATTGAAATCGTACAGCTGCAGATAACTAGTGAATTGCTGAATGTCAAGAATAGTGGAAGAAGGAGAAAAAAAAGCATGTTAGAACACATCAAGACTTGATAATAATCTTTGCTACATGATTCAGTTTCACATTAAACCTACTTTTGTTATAAAACTGCACTGCAGAGGAATCTGTCTGAATTGGCTGGATACAACAATTTAACAGACTCTTTAATTTTCCTTTTGCACTTCACTCACTCAAAGAGCAGATGTAAATTGCAAGAAAATTTAAAGAGAAAATATATTGTTTGCCATTAATGGCTGCAGGTACAAATACATGCTAATGATCCCCAAGGGCCAAGAAAGCCCCAAATTAATTTCCTTCTCTGGTGTTGAATTAGCTACTCTGACATTCTCTGTGGCTTTAGACTGGGGAGGGACGTAAAGTGTCTAATTTATTAGTACCAATCGGAATGGCATTCTTTCTGCTGGATGTCACATAAGGACCAGATCCAACTTGGCTGAAATGCACCCATTGGGAAATGCCACACTGGGTTCAGGCTTGAAAGTTAACCATTTCCACAAGGAATACCACTGGGCTGTCAGACAAACACTAGCTGCTACGTTCTCAAGAGAATGGATGAATAAGGGAAATGTTCTGGTTAAGTGGTCACAATTAGCCATCAATTAGTTTCAAGCTGTAATTCAGCCCTGGAGTATTGTTGACATTCAGAAGCTGCAAAGCTTCTCTATTATGGGTTGTGTTTTTTTTTACAGAATGAGCCAACGGAATTTTGAATCTTTATCACTTGTAAAATGAAAAGAATATAAATGATCTCCAAAGGTTAATAACCATTCTGCTGAATGACTTACCTATACTGAGGAAGGGTTATTAATAATGTGATTGGCCATGGTGACTAACCAAACAGACATACTCAGAAGGTTGTTTTTAGAATTTTACTGTGATCTCATCATATCTGTGCATTAAGATTCGGTTCACATAAGCAGCTGCTATTAGAAGTTGGAAAACCATTGGGAGGTTTAATTTTAAAATGGCAATTGATTTTCTTCTTTCCATTCTGACAGATTAGTGAATGGAATACAAGGGCTAATTTAAACAATGGGCTGAAAGATGTGGCAGCATTGGGCACTTTTGAGACCAATGCCGGCGACAGTTTTATAAATGCTGCTTAGCCAAGAATGATTACATTGTTTCAATATATTGCAATATCTTTGGAATGTTTATATAGTTAAAAAGTAATGTTTGGCAATACTAATGATACAGAGAACTTCTATGCTATATCTAGGCTACAGCAACTTTTACTTAAACATACTGGCAATGTTTACCTTTTATGGATTGTGGATTTATATTAAGTTACTTTAACATTTAGTGATTTAATTCATATGTAGGTAAATCTAAAAGTAGATGTATCAAATTGTGCATAATTTGGGGAAGCAAGGGTTCTGAGAAGGCAGGGTCAATTGTAAATATTTATATTATCTGCTACTCCAATATATTTTAATAGCAGAATGGAGTTGGAAACGACCTTTGTAGCATCATCCACGAGAGCTGTGACCTGAGCAGAGCAGCACAGCTTGCTGCCTTGTGCGTTCGACATTTTTCAGCTATCCTTCAAATTCACAGCGTGCATATAGATCAAGTAGGTGTACCAGCCATGACATCACTAGCATTGCAACAAATCAGCTCGGCATATGGGCGGCAGCAATTTCCAGGCGCCTGAAGGTATTCCAGTACTAGTCAGTGCAACAGAGGTTCGAAGCCAAAAGCAGGCGGTCATAGGCAGTGCTAACATGGCAAGGGAATAAGTAAACGGAGGCGGAAGATACCACAATGAGAGGACCTCGTTAGAACTGGCCAAGTTTTGCTTTGGTGGATTAATGCATTCAATGGGACAGCCAAGTTACTTTATTCTGTGTATCACATCCAAACTGTACTTGCAGAGAATGGGAAAGGTAAGAGGTGCTTGTTATTTGGAATATTCAAGAAAGCCCTTTCTAATCGTAGTGTTAATATTTGCTAAAGATGCCGCATTGGTGACGGGTAAAATAGTTAAAAATCAGGTGGATCACCCTTCAAAAACAAGCGTCTTTCTGCATCTCCCCCACTCCTGATAACTTCGCTAAAGTACAGCGTTTTTCATCGGAACCCAGCTCCTACTGTCATAGCATTGATCCTGTGGTAGGTAAAGAATGTGACAAAGCCGTTTTTTCCCCTTTTTGGATAATCGAGGTTTTTTTTTATAAATTCCCCTCTCAGCACCTTGGAGATCTCACTTTAAGAGTGCTTTGAGGAGCAGTTATAATTTTCCCCATTTGATGAGGAGGAAGTAATTAGCGGCTGTGTCCCACTGTATGGTGTTGGATCCAGTGAAAGAAGTCAGGGTGACCCAGCGTAGACATGGCAAGCGCAGAAGTCTTGTCCGGTCAGCCTTTCTCACTGAAGTCAGCGTTCATCTGTTTTGCTGCTGAGTGATTTGCGTGTGCGTTCAGCAATGTCAAGGAGACCACATTTGAGTTTTGGTCAACTGTTTCTGTCTTTGACCGAATGGATCTCTTCTGGGTTTTTATTGTTTTAATACACCAGTTCGTTAATTCTGCTAGTCCCCGAGAGCCAGTGCGGACCAATTTAAACGTGCTGAGGGGAAATATACAAACTGGTTGGTGGGCAAGGATTGTGGCACTTCAGGGCGAGTGTGGGAAGTTGGATCAGTCAGAAATCAGAAGCGGGAGAAATGCGTTTACCTTCTTACCCTACATGCAAAGAAGTTGTCATTAATAAATGGTTAAAACGCCCGGATAGTGTCTCCGTTTATTGCTGTGAACAGCCTGTCGAAATCTCTGCTATTGCATTTGACTTTGCTATTCGTAACAATAAACAGCGAGCAATTAATCCTGTGACCGCCGGGTGCCTTCTCCCTTGCTGTTTTGTTTCCTATCTCTTCCTCCTAATCAAACAATCCACACCTTTTACACAGAAAGCAAAGCAGTTGCAATCATTCATAGATTGACAGATTTAAGCAAACAGATAAAGGATGTAAAACTGCTGGATAAGATGATGTGGCAAAACGTTCCTACGTGTTCTTTTCAACATATGGTCAGAGATTGGATAGACTTTTGAATTGAACAGCAGACTCCCCTGAAATGCCTTGTCTCTGTCCCATTTTACTAAGGTTAAAAGTTGGGGTGTGTTTGCATGGATTGACCTTTCTGCAATTATTAACGACTGGAATAAATGAAAGCAGATTTTCAGGCCAGACCTTCCCACGCTTTCTAAAGCAAAAAGTGAATGTGTATCCTTCACATTGGTGAAAATGTGCCTTGATATAAATAAAGGAGGCCTTGAAGAATCAGAATCAATAATGAACAACAGGTGTAGTATAGTTCAAAACCTCGTGGATCGCTTGAATAAATTGTTTTTTTTGTTTTAAATAGGATTAGGTAAGAATTGTATACAGGGGAAAAATCTGTTTCAGCATTTAGACAGTTAATTGTATCTCCTTGGATGTCTGCAATGCAGTATCAGGCTTTAAAGGGTTAAAAGACATCTGATAGTTCCTGGATTATTAAATAGTGTGAGAGAATAAAGGATGATTCTTCCAATATACTGATTGCATGATCATCATCCTGCATCAAGGACACATCAGCTGTCAACAATGAAACCACGGTCCCAAGTTCAAAGCACCCTCCCTCTTCTATAGATTAAAAGTGAGACTCTGTATGATGTGTCAATACTCAACAAGATTCAGATTTCGAGCCCCCGTTCTCTGACCTAAGGAATCTCAGGTTGGCCAAGACAAGTGGGTTTGGTCCTACTGGGTTGTAGGGAGGAGGGGAAATCAACCGTGGATTCTACGGCTGGTCACTGGTCTTTTTAAGTGTGTGTAAAATGTTGTCAACAACAGATTTGGGCTCGAATGCGAGTCACCCATGGTTAAATGGTCTGCTGTAACAGGCTGCCTGCATTCACGGAACAAGACTGGACATATAATGGTCTGCCAGAAAGCAGTTAGTACCACTGGAATCATACCCCATTAATAGCCTGTGCACACATTTTAGACAAAAATGGGACTACAAACTTCTCCTAAAACGAACTGCATTAAAGCACAGTTTCATTTTCTTTAAAATGAACGCATGTTGTCATCTTCTTAATTTAGCCAAATCAAGACTGCAATTTTAAATGGCCAAATTGCAATGTGACCTGGAACCCCTCAGCTAGATCAATCCAGTTACTCACCGTAGTTCGCAGTTGTTTTCTATGTATCTTTTCTTTCCGTAAATCAGCAAAAACTTTGTTTTTCTTCTTAAAAGTTGTCTGATGACATTGTAATTTTTTAATGGGAATGATACTATCTTGCCGAGATTATGACCATTTGCAGTGTTACCTAAGGCTCTTATCAGGAGCATTCTGCACAAGTACATAACTGATGATTAAATGATACTACCCGAAATGGCAACATAGTTTTGAAAGACAAATTTAAGGATCCTGTAAATCAATTCAGCCCAAATATAGGAACATTTTTCTGTGGGGGAGACTATTTTGAAGCAAAAGGCAAAACATGTTCCAAATATCTATGCTGAGTGAAGATATGATGAAAGGATCATTACTTTCTCCGATCCATAAACAATTTAATGTAACTTTTTGCCCTTTAATTTAAGTTACAGGTGAGAAAAGGATAGTTATTGATCTCATGATTTAGTTAAAAATGTAATTTTGATAGATCAGCTTGTTGGGTTTATTCATGACTCTCTGACTTTGACTATTTCTATCCAAATCAATTTGCATCCATTATATCCTCTTGGTCAAAAATACCTGGATTATCTGACTATGTCGAACTCTACATCTGGTCTATGATTAATGACAGTTCCATGGTTAAAAAGATTCTCAATCCTGCTCCCCATATATTTTTCCATATTCAACAACCTGTAAGCCTTTATTTCAATATGACGATGCTCATGTATGACTGTTAGGAGTGTAAGAGAGAGCTTTAACCCCTTCATTTTGGGTTTGAATTAAAGCCAGTGGTAATCTCACTGCCTTTCAATTATCACTTCTCATAATCATCCACTGCCTCCTCACCCACAGCTTATTTTGCCCTAAGAATTTGAAGAATTAATAAATTAGGAAGTGCTTTATAGTTCCAACTGTGTCATCACTTAATGACAATTGGAATCTTTCTGTGCCTGTACAGCCTGCAGTCAGGCAAGACAACAATGAGAAACAAGGCATGTTTGTCCATTATGGCATATTGCCAATCTTCTGCTCCAAGCTCAAACTCCAGCCTAACCCCTAGGTAGTGTGGGGCGTGGGGCAAATCACAATGTGTAGGCCATTTCCTCCCTGAGGGCAAATCACACTGTGGCCTGTTTCTGTTTCCTCTCCCGTGGCTTTCCAGCTATTCTTTCCATTCCGCGAATGAAGGTGTCTGAGTCTGCAGCTTTTACTTTACTGTGAATACCATTCACCACTGTTTCCTATGGATTCCACCCTGGCTAACTCTCAGGTGCATCTGTCCCAGTGTGCCAGGCCATCACCCAACTTGGCCTACCCTGAGGACTGCTCTGAGCAGAAGTTAAGTGCATAATGCCTTTTAATTGAGGAAAAGTATTTAAAACTGCAACCTCAACCCTTTTAAGCTTCAGCTTCATCAGAGACCTAAAAAGCAGTCTTCTGCTTCTTTCTGATGGCAGGCCATCATGTCTGATGTGGCACTGGGTGATATACAGGCATTTTAGCCCAGGTTCTCCATGTCTGCAGAAGCAAGCACTTTCTTACTGACATAACACATCCTGCGGCTGGGCCAGGATCACCATGGGCTCACAGTAAAAAGACAGCCGTTCTCCCTCTGCATGAAGAGGAGAACCTAGCTCAAAGTGTCTCGCTTTCCTGTCAGCATCAAGCAGGAGAGATCATCTTGAAGAGCTGCAAAGTTCTTTCTGACCTCAAGAGACTGCTTCATTATATTTTTTCTTTGGGCTATGGGAATTAGAAATCAGTTCATAATCCAATCCGAGGATATTTCCACAATCCAAAGATATTGGCCTCTCACCCTTCCATGAATTTTTTTAAAAATCCTGTTATCTGTTTAAACAGGTTTTACAAACTCCCTTAAATACTGAAGATGCTTATGTTATATTAATGCATGTGCATAGCTTTTGAATTGCAAGTGTCAGAAAAGAAATTTCTATAAATAATAATAAATGGAATAGTGCTCATTTTTATGAAATTTGTGACCTACTGCAGTTTTATATGTTTCTGCCTGTCTCTCCTATAAATAAATTGCATGTAGTTGTTCGTGCGTGTTTTAATTTAGAGCACTTAATTGATCCTTGCTTGACCATTCCATTTGTTCTTTTTGTGCTTCCCTTTGATTGCAAGATCTTCAAACATGAAGTCAGCTTTACTCACATACCTCTCCAGTACCTTTTTTAACCCCTCCACTGCCGCAGTGATATAATATTCTGTTCTTTTGATTTCCAGTCCTGGATATGCCACAATTTCCTTAACTTAAAAAATGCAGCAAATGAAGTTGCTCTCTTCCATTCCAACTGCAAACGTTATACCCACACCATAGCTCTAGTCGCTGTTTGTAGCAGCAGTGTCCTGTTCTATCCTGGCTGATCTTCCCTATCTATCTCCTTCTATGCTGACAGCGAACTTCCACAACTAAAGTTTAAAGTCTGCTTCAAATGTTTATATCTCTTCATGACTTCATCCTTCTGCATCATTACAACCTTACGCAGCCCCTACATCCCATCCACTCCTTGAACTCTCTATTCCCCTGACCCTAGTCTCTTGTAAATTTCCTGCTCAATGTACTTAATTATGAGAGGCTGTGCCTTCAGTGTTAGCGCACACTGGTATTCGGTCTCTACACACCTTTGGCTCCTTAAATCTCCTCCACTTCCTAAAACCTTTCACATTGTCAAAGAATACACCACCTCCCTCATCACCTTTTAAGATCATTCTGAAAACTTGCAGTTTCAACAAATGCTAAGTATCCCAGCTGATATATATCCTTCTTTGAGTAAGTATCCAATTTCCCCTCTGGGAAGTTTTGTATACATTAAAAGCATGGGGAAATGTGATGTTATATTCATGCTTAACTGAGCAATAAAATGAACAATCCACACCATCTTCATGCCAATACATGCAAACACTGTTTGACAATCTTGCAGTTGTTTTGGAGGGTTGATCAACAAAATCTAAAGGTTTGATGGGTTTTGCTTTATGCAAAATTGAGGTTTGATGTTGAAAAACGAGATGTAAAGTGCAATATTTATTTCCTGGGTTTTGTGCCGCAGAAAATGTGTAGACTCATGTTACAATTTTCACTTGCATGTGACCTCTAGTGGCAGCCCCGTTCACTTGCATAAGTATCCATCTGGTAAGAGAGGATCCTGGTCAGGAGGACTGGGATTGGGTGTATGCAGGTATATCGGCACCTGAGGGGGGGGCTGCAGGTGTGGGGGGCGCAGTGGGAAGGCAGCTTTTCACAATCATAAGAGCAGATGCATTAATTCCAAGCAGGCGTACAGATAGATTGGGAACAAATGCGGAATTTATACGAAAATATTCAAATTGAAGCACCAGTCATTTAATGGATATAAGCACGAAGACATTAAAGAAATTTAGTTTGAGAGAATAGCTGAGGAAATGAGAGGCCTGAGGAGAATGGCAGGAATAGAATGGATAACAGTCAGATGTTCAAGCAGCCGTCAATACTGCATCGTTAATGAGTGAGAACGGACCATTTCACACAGGATAAAACATTGCAACATTGGCATAGGAGATACATACATCCTTCGGTTAAAGAAAATATATCATCATTTTATGTGTAATACAAGATGCTAGTGATAAGCTGTTCCACTGTAAATGCAGTCCAGCAAGAACTTTTGTCATAGCTTGCCTTTATATAGAAGGGAGGAATTTTCCCATTGTAGTTGGTTAGGTTTGTGGCATCTGGTCTGCCACAGTCCAGAGTGAGATTTCTTCCATGATCTTAAGCTCTTTACCTCATTCCTTATGCGACCAAGGTCTTGGGTGCATTTTTTGTGGGAGTCGGATCATCAGAGAGACTAGAAGTGCTCACCACTGCTGAGATTCTCCAGTGTACATGGCTCTCGCTTAAAGCTACATTTAAAGCCAGGATTCACCCCACTTTAGCTGCTGAAAGCCAGCAATGAACCCTCGTACTACGGTCCTTAGGTCTTATCAGTGCAGATCTGACCCAGAAGAAAGACAACCTAGGGTCCCCACTTCCTGGATAGAGACCTGGAGGTCTTTTGTTGTCAGGGTGGTGGAGATGAGGGCAGTCCCTTTCCTGGTTAACTGCTGCAAGAGGTGACACCATCAGACCAAGCTAGCCTGGCCACAAGTCATAGCCCAGGAAGTGCAGTGGCCTGGGTGAGGTTGGACACCCAGTAGTGCAGAAAGAAAGTCAATGATTTTCTGTATTCCGCAAGGGTCAAGTCTACAGTCTTCTTCCCACTATCTTGCACTCCAAGGACCACCATTCACTCAAACTCTGCCACTGCATACATATCACATCAAGATTCATGGACTACAACTCTCAGAACTGCAGGTACCCTGTCCACTGAATAGCTCTTACTCAACTCATCCTTCCAACTCATCCTTCCAACTATTGATCATTCCTGCCCTCTACCTTTCCTATTCACTCACTGGGAACATCTCAATTACATGTATTTCCTGGACTGTTTGCACTTGACTTGCAGGACTAACCTGGCCCAATCCCTAGACTGCAAAGACATGGATTCCCAGGCTGTGGTAAGGACAGAGTACCTGACTGACTGTGGCCAGTCTCCTGGACTGGAATCGAATGAACTGTGTCAGTGCCCTCTGACAGCCTGGCACCATGCTTCACTCCACTAAAGACTGCGCTCCGTTTGACTTTAACGCATGACCATTTGGGTGAAGCACTTGCAGTATGTTTGCTGCCAGTGTGCCATTGATGTCGCATGATGCCACACAGAAATGGGCATCATTGATTGTTCAGTGCATTAAACCATGAGAAAATGCTTGCTTGCTCCCCTGTATTAAAAAGCAATGCAGGCTATAGAGGCTGGAACCCTGTAACAGAGCACTAAAGACCACGTGCATTAAGAGAGCACCGCACGCGATTCAAAGTCAGCCCCGAAGTCAGCGAGTATACACTAAGGAAGCAATATGAAGGAGGCAGAGGCTGGTTGCATCCATGTAAGCACAACATGAGTAAGCACGAAGAGAGCAAGCTAAGAATGGTAAGATTTGCCTCATGTGTCTCCCTGTGCAACTGGTAGAGGTTTGCAAATTATAGGTGTCTCTGAGCTGCATTGTGAGGTGTTGAAGAGTAGTGTGATGGTTGGTCCCAAAGCAGGCATGACTTAAGCTTGTGGGCTTGCCAATGTCGACTGTGTGGATGAAGGGTCAAAGTAGAAGTGGCCATGGAGCTGCAGGGATGTGGTTGTGAGAAAGCAGTGCCCAATGGCAGGGTCAAATATTTGGAGACCTGCAGCCACCAGGTCCTTGCCCTGATTTACATGCTGGGAATAGGCACCATCTAGTTTCTTGGGAAGAGAGTGGAATTGGAAGTGGGTTATAAATAAGGAGAGTTGGGGCTTTAGTGATATAAATAGTTGCCACTCAAAGGTAAGATTCTGAAGTTACCATTTACCCTCTAAGGGAAATATCAGGAATTTTTTAATGGCATCAAGAATCTGATTTCTTTCATTCTCATCGTATATTCCCACCTCTTCTCATTATTACTCATACCACAACAGGAGGGAAAATTTCCTCCCATGACAGGAGATCTTATCCATATGACTAGGGTGAAGGAAGTGTGGGTGGGGAGGAAAAGGGAAAATATAATTAGTATGGATAATCCATCATAGCTACAGAGTAATAAGTATCAGGCTGATTGATTTAGGAGAAACGAATATGGTCACAGTCAAAGGTGTTCACAGTGCTCCCTGTCCTTTGCAGTGTAGGGAGGCAGGGTACAGGAATTGCCTGTGAGTGCCTGTTTGCCTCCAGTGTTCAGCAGGAGCCTTGGGCTAGATATTATGTGCCCCTGGCTTGGGCAGGAGTAGACCCAATATAGTCCACCACATTCCCACCCACTGTGAAGTTCACCATCAAACAGAGGGGTTATGGGTACCTAAATGAACAGCCCAACCACAATCTGTAAATAAGCAATTAAGGGTTAAGTGAGCTTTCAAAAAGATCAATTGACCTTGAGATTATGCTGCCTGTGCCAACATTTTCTGTTTCCAGTTGCTTGTCTCCATTAATGCTTTGTCAATAACACAGAAAACAAAGCCTTTCACATTCCCAGTCTTTCTCGAGGTCTCCATATATCCTATGTCTTCATGAAATGAGGTGTGGCTACACAGTAATGCAAATTGACATGAGTATCACTTTGTTTCAGTGAAATAACCATTCTCTAACTTCAACCTACTTTTTTTAAAAAAGCCTGGTATACGGACCTAATCATTGAAATTGAAAATTAACATTTGATGCTGTGTATCTTTATGGCAATGTAAAGAGGAAGCTTCTTTGTGTCCTGAAGTGAACTATCCGATGTTCTGAGCAATACAGACTCCTTTCAATCTCATGATTGTGATGATTGAGTGGCATTTGGACAGTGACAGGGAATTGGCAAGTGGTGAAAACTGTCTGTGTCAATGCAGAAAAATTACTCAAAGACCAGCTTCCCGTTTTCTCTACCATCTTCTCAAATGTTCTTCGGCATTTGCTGCTGGGAGTGAACATTTTGCATTTGATGAGGGCATAACCAGAATAAGTTACCATTCACTCACTTGTCCCGTGGCAGTGTGAATCTGTTACCTTGACTAAGCCTATGCTTTCTGAGCATTTGCTCTGGAGAAAATAAACACCAGGCAACCTTCAATAAATCAGTCGACCTTGAAAGGAATACCCTGACTTCCCACCAAGATATAATTCATCAATTCCACTGCAATTTGTTGACCATCCTAAAATATTAAATCATAATTTTAGATTTACTGATCGAGGTACTTTTTCTGTGTTGTGGTGATAATTTTCTCTTCAAGTTGACTCTCGCTGTCTGTCTTTGGTGGGAATCTGATATGGAGCCAGCCCCATCACAGAATCTGACATGAATATGGCGTGGAATCAGCAGGGCACATTGATGTCTGATCTTCCCAGAAATCCACCTCCAGGAGGATAGTCGCAGCCACAGTGTTATGTTCAGTGTGGAATCCCAGATTTGCATTATTTGATGAAAAGAAAGGAAGTTTCCAATAAAGCAGAACGTCTCTTTGTGAAGACACAGGATTGAAGATGCTACTAAACCAAGGGTCTGGGTCAGCTGATCCTATAGAGTAAAGAACAGCTTACAGTCAGAAGTGAAAATAGAATTGCAACCTTAAAAGGAGTGACAAATAAACCTGTCTTTGGCAAACACTTGCTGAAGAGTATGATTTCCCACCAAAGAGTTTCCGCGTCATTGGTTGTGGGTTCTGTGGGACTAAACCCGATCCTCGAGCCACATCTCCAACCACTCGTTTGTCAAGTGTTTCTGGGAGGTGGAAGCAGTCCCTGTCCTTGAGGCTTTTGACATTCCTTTCTCTACTTCCTTTTCTATACTTAGAATCTCTAAACGAAAGTGTTTGCATCTATATTGCATTTTGTGCAATCAGGACATTCCAAAACATTTCACAGCCAATGAAGCCCTTTGCAGACTGTGTGCAATGTGCAACACTGTTGTCTATTTTATCTCAGATTTAATCACAGATGACACTAGTTTCGGTATGCAACAGGTTTTATTCAAAATGCTTTAAATGCCTTCTCCATGCTTCAAGCTCCAGCTTCTAGCTCTTTCTACAAGTTGTTTACTTTCCCACGAGCCCACACTTGGCTGTAAACTACCCAGCACAGTGACCACCAATGCAAGACAAATTCACATCATAAAACATAGAGAAATAGAAGCATTAACATAACGACTGCCATTGTAGTGATTGTATTGTGGTTAGCAAGGTGGACCTCATCGAATATGAGTTTCCTGATTGGAGCTGTTAATCTAGTCCAATCAGGGAGTTCTGGCTGATAGATAAAAACAGGAATGTCAGAGATACTGACCCTCTGGGAGTTGACTCTGTCAAGGCTGTACCGGTGTCTGTGAAGTTCTTTCAATAACAACACAAGTAAGCACATCCTGAAGAAACTCACTCGCAACAGTTGTCTTTGAGTTGGGATAAGCATTTCTGGTATCATGCTGTTTATTTGGGAAGCTGGACTCATTCTACCCTGCTGTCAAAGACGGGGCCCAGTATGGGGAGAGAATGCATTATTTTTTCCAGGCAAATGAAATTGGGGCAGATGAAAGGCAATGCTTAATTCTCCTGACAGCTTGCGGATCTGCAGCTTTTTTGGTTATTGGGAGCCTGATGTTTCCTGAGGCATCAGATACTAAAACCTTTCAAGAGTCGACAGATTTACTGAAGGAATATTACGACTGAGCATCATCAAATTCTGATTGGCTGTTGTGTTTACTGGCAATTTAAGAACCAGGGGAATCAGTTTCCTGATTTTTGATGAGGTTAGGATGACTGGCAGAGGGAGGTGACTTTTGTTTAATCCTTAATGAGATGCTGAGAGACCATTTAGTATGTGGGATTAATGATGTAACCATGCAAACATATCTGCTAGCTGAAGCCCAATTGGACTTCGAACAGGCACAACAACTGGCTTTGTCATTAGAAAATGCAGCAATTGGGGCATATGAATTGTCGGGTATCCCAATGGAAGTGGGCACCCTCGCCAGGCTGACTGAGCTTGGGGAACATCACTTGAGTGAAGGCAATTGCATAGCCTCACTCAGGACATATCCTGTCAGAAGTCAGAAGATACCAGGTTATAGCCCAATGGGTTTATTTGAAATCACAAGCTTTCAGAGTGCTGCTCCTTCATCAAATGACTTCAAGCCATTGCAGTTGCTGCCAGTAAGTGGACCCAAGACAACAAAGGAGTCCCACTAGACTTCAATTGAGTAAGAGAGCTCCTAGGCTGGTATCCAGAAGAATACACATTCTGGAAAGTCCACTTACATCTGCTTTGGAACAGTTAAATTGCTTAGAAACATCCAAATCAGAACCAATCAAAATAAATGAGATAACATGGTGTAGAGCTGGATGAACACAGCAGGCCAAGCAGCATCAGAGGAGCAGGAAAGCTGACGTTTTGGGTCTAGACCCAAAGGCTGAGGCTTCAGAGGCTCAGGCTGTTTTCGTTAGAGAGAAGAAGGTTAAGAGGTGACTTAATAGAGACATACAAGATGATCAGAGGATTAGGTAGGATAGACAGTGAGAGCCTTTTTCCTCGGATGGTGACGGCTAGCACGAGGGACATAGCTTTAAATTGAGGGGTGATAGATATAGGACAGATGTCAGAGGTAGATTCTTTACTCAGAGAGTAGTAAGGGCATTGAATGCCTTGCCTGCAGCAGTAGTAGACTCGCCAACTTTAAGGGCATTTAATTGGTCGTTGGATAAACATATGGATGATAATGGAATAGTGTAGGTTAGATGAGCTTCAGATTGTTTTAAAGGTCGGCGCAACATCGAGGGCCGAAGGGCCTGTACTGTGCTGTAATGTTCTGTGTCCTATGGACGGCCATTCAAAGTGATTGGACATACATAGAGTTCATTCATCAAACACAGACTACAATAGAAAAGCTGTGTGTATCTTTTACAATACACGGACTCCCAGAAGTGTCAGTCACAGATAATGGGCCCTTGTTAACCAGCTGGGAATTTGATATTTCCTAAAATCGAATAAGATTCAACATAAGGACAGCTCCATACCATCCATCGTCCAATGGCCTGGCAGAAAGAGCAGTCCAAACTTTGAAGGCAGGCTTTAAAGAAATAGCCTACAGTTTAACTAGATACCAAACTGTCCCAGTTTCTATTTGTTTATAAGACTACCCACCATGCAACTACAGGGATAGCTCCAGCAGAGTTGCTAATGGGGAGAAGACTCCACACCAATTCTGATCTTCCAGGAGCTGAAGAGTGAAACAGCATCAGGAATGCTAATGCTGGACACAAGACTTTGCCAAGCGAGAGGAACAGTTTACTACATGGGACAAAGTTTTTGGTGTAGGAACCGTAGAAATGGCCGTGCGTGGATAAGAGGCATGGTTAGTGAGAGGCCAGATCCCGTGATGTATGAAGTTTGGGGAGGTGCAATAGTCCTGAACAAGTTCATAGAATCCCTACACTGTGAAAGCAGGCCATTCAGCTCACTGAGTCCACACCAGCCATCTGAAGAGCATCCAAGTCAGACGCACACCCCCGCCCCATTCCCGCAAACCTGCATTTCCCATGGCTAATCCACCTAGCCTGCACATCTCTAGGCAATTTAGCATGGCCAATCCACCTAACCTGCTCATCTTTGGACTTTGGGAGGAAACCGGAGCACCTGAAGGAGATCTATGCACACAGAGGGAGAACGTGGAAACTCCACACAGACAATTGCCCGAGTGTGGAGTTGAACGAGGGTGCTGTGAGGCAGCAGTGTGAACCACTGAACCACTATGCCGCCCACATGAAAGCTGCAAACTCACAAATGGGATGGGAGCAAAATGTGCCTGGTTCTTCGCAATGGGGAAGAGCCAGTGGAACCCGTGGGCTCTCCCTCTCTGTCAAGTGTTGAAGAGACCTCGGAATCTGAGATGGACACAGCTGAAATCACCACCTCGATGCTTTTGCTGCCTGAATGTCGGCACAGTGGCTCAGTGGTTAGCACTGCAGCCTCACAGCGCCAGGGTCCTGGGTTTGATTCCAGCCCCAGGTGACTGTCTGTGTGGAGTTTGCACATTCTCCCCGTGTCTGCGTGGGTTTCCTCTGGGTGCTCTGGTTTCCTGTCACAGTCCAAAGATGTGTAGGCTAGGTGGATTGGCCATGCTAAATTGCCCATAGTGTTCAGGGGTGTGTGGGTTATAGGGGGATGGGTCTGGATGGGATGTTCCAAGGATTGGTGTGGACTTGTTGGGCTGAAGGGCCTGTTTCCACACTGTAGGGATTCTAATGAAGAGGAGAATGTTTTAGAAGAAATTCAGTTGGCGCGAGAGGTGAGCTACTGTGTGTTACACACTGTCTGTAACAGAGTCAGAATCGGAGGAACCTGACCCGGTGCTGAAACGGCCCAGGTGGAGCCACAAAAAAAAGAACTGGCCTGTGCTCTCCAACTCAGGGAGGGATGTAACAATTAGAATGAGGTCAGCCAGGTGGACCTCATAGAATATGAGTTTCCTGATTGGGGCTGTTAATCTAGTCTAATCAGGGAGCCCTGGCTGACAGATATCAAGAGGAGTGTCAGAGGTTCCAACACCCGGGAAGTTGACTCTGAGGCTGTATTAGAGTCATGGATTTTCTGTGCGTAAATAAAGGGCATCTTGGTGATGAGATGCTGGTCTCTATGAAGTGATTTCAGCCATGATGTAGCAAGCATGGCAATTGGTATAAGCATAGCAGCGTTCCCTGTACCAACAGCAGTGTGATACTGGCCAAACAACATTACCATACTATCAACATAAATTCCATTATTTCCCAGCTGCTTTCAGTTCTGACACAGGGTCACTGGACTTGAAATGTTAGCTTTTTTTCTCTCTCTCTCTCTCCATAGACACTGTCAGATCTGCTGCATTTCTCCACTTCCTGCTGTTGTTTTTTAAATCTCTTCTAGCAATGTTGATTGTGTGCCATAAATTGGCCAGAACACAAGCAATAACTCCCCTGCTTGCCTTTGAGACAGTGCCAAATCTGGAAAGGCCTCGATTATGCTCAGCTGAATGTAAAAATCATGAAAAAGATGACACATCTGACAGTGCACTGGGTGTGTCAACCTGGATTATGAGCTTAAACCTCTGCAGTTACACTTGATCCCACAGCCTGGTAACTCGCAAGGTGAGAGTTCTGTCCCCACTGAGCCATGGTTGCTTTTCTGGTGGGGTGTGGGGCTGAACTGGAGAGAACACAATGGTCACACACAGGAGAACGTCATAATGTGTTTGAAATAATTTCCCTGGCTCCCTCATCAAATTAGTTTAACAACTGAGAAGTCAGCTCAACTAAACAGTCAGGCATGAGACGACTGGAGAAACGGCCAGTCATTGTCTCGATTTGCAACACTTCTCCTTCAACCAAGGTCTAAGGCTGAACACTGCAATCAGAATGAAGAGAGGCAGATGACTCCATTCATTGTAATCAATTTGCCATCGATATGTAATGGTCAAGGGTGACACAAACAACAATCACATTGTTCCTAACTGTGCAGAATTCAGGACACTCAGCACTTCTACAAAGTTGATCTCCAGTACCTTATCTTTGTTGTTTTTCGTGTACCCTTGCTTTTAATTAACTGCAGTGGCTTACTGTGCTGCTTGGCAGTGAAGCCATCATTCGCACTCGTGGGATAATACATTTTTATTTAGACTGCAAAGTGTGAGTCCAGGACATTATTCAAGGACTTGCTTCAGAGTATTTATTTAAGCTGTGTTGCACTGCATTTCAGGTGCAGTGATCCCATGCACTGTCTATATTTCATTGAAGATCTTTCTGCATACATCTGGCTTCTTGCACGTTTTTTAATGTATACATTGGAACTGAATTGAACATTTTTTGCCCCTCTATTAGTGGTGGCTAAACTGTCTAAATTTGTAATTTTTTAAACTCTGTGATATATTCCTATAAATATTCCAAATCACCTTTGTTTTGTGTACTCCATTAAGTTTACTAAGCTAACACATGAGACAATGTCACACCCTGTTATCACTTCAATATCTGAAGTCCTCTCTTCAAATGTATCATTTCTCAATGAAAATTATGTTCCATCCTTTAAATCTTACCATGTTTTACTGTTTATTTGCCAAGTTGCAATAATTGCTCTGTCTCACCCTCTTTGAGCAGTGGAAGGTCAGGGAAGGGTTTGTTTGTCGACCCCAAAAAAACTGCATTGACATAATGACTTTCACAGCCTCAATGTCCCAAAGTGCTTTATTGGCAATGGACTGTTTTGAAACCTATTCATTGTCATAAAGTATGAAACTCAACAGACAATTGCTAACACAAAGGCAATGCAATATGACTAAGATAATGTGTGGCCAACAACCAAAACAGTGTGTGCTCAAAATCTGAAATACTGTAAAAATGGCAGATGTTGAAAATGCTCAGTTGGTTAGGCAGCTTCTCTGGGAGTGAAACAATTAAATTTGTACATCAACGACTTCTCCTCTGTGTTCACTGAAGGATAGCTAGTGGCCAGGGTGAGCTCCCATGGTACTGTGTAGTCTTTCAAAGCTTAAAGAGGGCCTTGGTTTGACATGTCATTCATTGAAGACCACGCCCAAAAGCACAGCACCCCCTCAGTGCTGCATTGGAATGTCAGCCTTGTTTATGTATTTAAGCCTCTGGAGGGGGCCTTAAATCCAATACATTATTCACTCTAAGATTATAAACAAGTCCAGTACATGTTAATGAAAGCAAATGATTGCTTCTTGGATTAGCCTCCCTGCTAAATCTAATTTCATTTCATAAGATTGGCTGGCAGGAGTGTTAGGGTTCTATTTGGGTCTGGGGTAATGTGATGGACATTACACTTTGTACCTCTCTGTCCCTGAGACTCAAGCTTTTGGAATCTTGCTCCTTTTTCGGGTGTCAGTGAGAGAGCTGGCATCAGATGCAGAATTTATAATGTGAATGTATTGAACAAACCTAAGGTGGCTGTTAAATCTTCAATCAGTTAGAAAGGAGATGCAGGTTTCGATTGATCAACATGCAAATCCCCGAATTTCTTTCAAGTCACTGCTCCACGATAACTAATGGTTTTATCAATATTGCCAAAGGTAACATCTCAGGACAGACATGTTTTAGGTGTGAAACCTTGTTTAGAATCTGTCTATGTTTTAATCTGGAGTCATGCTGGTTTAATTTCCAAAGTAGAAATTCTGTGTTTGATGCTATCTCTCTCACTAGCACCTCAAGAAGGAGCAAGACTCTAAAAGTTTTTTGGTTTAAAACAAAAATCTGTTGGACTGTAACCTGGTGTCGTGTGATGTTTGACCTTGTCCACCGCTGTCTAACACCGGCATCTCCACATCATTGTTATTTGATCTGTCCCTTTCCAACTCAAATGCGTCAAGTTGAAGCACCCAAATGTTCTTACCGTATGGATGACTTAACATGCCCTGGAATAGAAAGTGGAGTATTTAGATTCAAAACAGAATCAGCTAGTCAGAAAGTAGCTGCACAAGGTGCAGATGAGTTAATGTTTTAGGTCAGAGCTTTTCATCAAAACCTTATACTATTTTTTGGTCAACAAGCATGGAGCTGGATGAACACAGCAGGCCAAGCAGCATCACAGGAGCAGGAAAGCTTGACGTTTCGGGCCTAGACCCTTCATCAGA